>JAUPMG010031372.1:0-14661 GCA_031762675.1 Pachysandra terminalis | reverse complement strand
CAATTTAATCTTTTATTAATCTAATTTAATCTTTTTTTAGAATAAAACTCGTTTACTTTTATACTTTTATAAAACCTCCAAAAATTTATAAGAAAACCTACGGTTTTTTTTTTAAATCTTTTTTTATAATAAAACTTATATAGTTTTATAAAAGTTCCCAAAAAATTACAAGAAAACTCATGTTTTTTTTTTTTTTTCAGATTTTTATATTTTTATAAAATCCCCTAAAAATTTATAAAAAAAACTCACGTATTTTATGATTTTACTCTAATATATGGATCAAATCTGCGGATTAGGGATGTTCTTGCGCTTAAAGCGCGGATTCGCTTTCTCAGCGCCAGTACGTTTCCCACTTCACACGGATTGTGTAACCTAGGTTCTGATACTATCACATCTTCTAGAAATTTGAACGTGTGACATGCATCTATGTCTATTTGCGGACACATGAGATGCACATTATAACTAATGCTTCAGCCATCGCAATCGATAAGTGATTCAATGGTAAATACTTGGATAGGTGACTCAATGGAGCACTATCCACAAATGTAATAAGTTGCTTCTCTTGAAAAAGTGTTGTTTGGTAAATACATGTAGTTGGGGGGGCTGTAAAAGCTTAGCTCAATCCAATAATATTATTGGGCCACGAGCAATTCGAAATGTACAAAGCCCACGAGTCTAAAATTAAAAAATATAAATATAATAATTATTTTTTAAAACTCAATAATATTATGTTACATTTATTCATTATATAAACTAGATGGTGGCATGTTAGGTTTATTCATTCTTTTCTTTGTGAAGGTTGTAAACAAATTGGATCACGGATTTTGATGCACACGAATTTAGATATGCAACGAAAGAGCTCTATCGAATCGGAAAACCTCCCACATCGGTGTCGCTACGTTTGGTTACCGTCAATTTGTGTCAAAGGAAAAAGAAAAGGCACTTTTTTTTTTCCTTTGCATGTTTGGTTTGCAGGAATATGAAAAAAGTGTGGGTCCTAACATTTTTTTAAGAATGTTTTTGGCTCAAAAAGTCAATTTTATTTTTTCACATTGTTCGATTCTCCTTCAAAGGAAAAAGAATATTTGTCTTCCAAAATTGCCCTTTACAACATCCATATTTACAAAAGTATTATTAATTAGTTAATTAAAAAAAAAATAATTAATTAAAAAATATTATTAATTAATTAATTAAAAAGGTCTAAAAATTGGGTGTAATTTTTTTTGAAAAAGAGTTGCGTGTTCTACATTAAACCCAAAATTTAAAAATTGAACCAAAACCAAATCGAAGTAGGTTTGACATAACATAAATATGACTTATAGTATAAGGGTAGAATTGAAAATTATGTTAAGGATTCTTATAACTTTCTTATTAATCAAACACACAGTTACATGATTTCATGCAATTTTTCTGCAACAACCACATAGCAACAAGAAACTTACTTTCACTTTTTTTTCACATTGCTTTTACTTTCTTTTTCCTTTGACACACTTTGGCGCTAACCAAACGCAACCTATGTGTATTACTAAAACGACATATAGTAGTACCCACACTCAAAATGACCGAATCTCGAGTATGAAAATCAACAGCAATCCAAATCTCTAATTAAAAAAAGAAAAGATAAAAGGAAAGAGGGATTTTCTAGGGTTTGAACCAATTGTATAGAACGCTTAACACAACTCTAGCTAAGACTATTAGGATAAGAGAGAGAATCAAACTACACTGAATCTTTGCACTCGTATAGACGTCCCAACCAATATGGGGATCTGGGTCGGCCCAACCTACTGAGCCAACCGGGTCGACCCAACTCAAATATCCAACAGTTTGGATGTCAAGAGAAGCAAGGATGGATTATTTTACTTAGTATGGATACAAGGATATATTGGTCACATAACTATCAAAATGAATGTTGGGGGTGTTGGCTCAAGTAGGATCTACTGGTAAGGACTTCTATAATTAGAAAAAATCATAGAAAAAAAAATGATTTTTGCTCCTAAGTTGTCAACAAATTTAAAATTTACCCTTTTAGACAAAAGGTCCCAAAACATACATATAGAACAACCAAAATAACAGTAATTCTTCCCTGTTCAGTTCCCATACATTCCTAAGTACATACATATAATTCCTCTTCATTCCCCATATATTTTCCATCTCTCCTAAAACTCTTCTTCAGGGAACAGCTCCTTCTTCATTGAAGGAGCAATCCACTCTATCTGAATGCAAGTAATATCCCAAATATCATTCCCATCTGTTTTCACCAAAATATCCTTCTCCTTCATTGTCATGATCATCTTCTTCAACAACTCTGGGATCAATCCCTGCAATCCCGACTCACCATACTCCCCCAAATCAGCTTTCACACATGTATCCATCCTTCTTAGCACTCCTAACCAGAATGACCTGAACGACGAACTCTGTGATAACTGCTTCAAGAACTGCAAGAACGCCTCAGTCAAGAGCTCCATTGCCACCTTCAATGTCCCCTCCATACTTCTCATCTCCCTCTCCGAATTCTCCCTTCTCGAGTACTCCACCATCTTTTCATGTAGATCATCAACCATCGCGAATATCACAAGATTAAAACAGTTAATACAGTTAGTTGACGTGAATTCTAGTTCATCTGCTAGAGCAAAACATCTCTGTAGAGCCAAGATTGCGTGGTTTCGGACTTCTTCCTGCCGGACTAAGCTTATCTTTCTAAGCGATTCCGCTATTTTCGCGAACAAGTTGATTGAGTAGTTGGAGGAGTTGAGTGTCCTCACACTATCCTCTGACGAGGAGTTACTTGTGTTGCTCAAGCTGCTTTCGGGATCCGAATTCTCGTGTTTATACCATTGAATCAACAAGTTTACTGAATCTGCCATCAAGTCTATGATTTTCAAGCTCTTCTCCAATGGACTGTTCTTGAGCACAATGAACCCAAATGAACAATCAATACAGTAAGCATAGTTTATCTGCGAAACATGTGTCCCGTAGGACATCAACATGGTGATAGCCTCAACTCCTTGATTGTAGGTTTCAGGGTGTCGCCGGAGATCGATACCAAATTAACAAGTGGAGGACTGACTTCCATCCGAGTGGAGTCTGCAAGTTTGCCGGGTACTCTGTGAGGATCTTGCTCACGGATTGTACGATGCACTCGCAACATGTATCTAGTACTTCTTTATCTAGCTTCCACATCAGATTTATGGACTTGAAGATGAGCTCCTCGGAGAGTTTCTCTGTTCTATATGAAGCAAGAAGCTTGAGACAGATCTTGAAAAGGCCTACAATGGCTTTTTCGGAGAATGGGCAAGGGAGAAGAGTGGGAATTGAGCGACGATGTATAGGTACTCATGGAAAGAAGACCAAAATGTAAGGAACCTATGAATGTTGGCCAAAACAATGGTGACAAGCAAATCCCAACAGAAGCCGACGGTTCTTCTTCTTCGACCGGTGTGCTGAACTTTTGGCCTTTTCCGGCAGCTGCAAATGTCAGACAGCGGCCGAGGTTCTGTAATGACTCTTCGGGTAAGTTTGAGCTATTGCCAAAGATGTTCCCTATTTGGCATTGTTGGATGACCTTCAAATTCTGTTCGAATTCGTTCCCAGTGTAGGCGAAGGAGTCTTCGGCGCTCTCCAAAGATAAGAAGTGCGAGAACTGTCCGATCAATCCGAAACTTGGCGGGCCCTACCGAATTGAGGAGACTGAAAGATCACACCTGATTCTGATCTTGAGTGCATTAGAAAGTCAGATGATGAGGTGGAAGCAGTAACGGGTTCGACGACGGATTGGGGAAGTAGCTTTAGCCTCTTGAGTTTAAGTAAGCAGTCCACAATGTTCCTCCATCCTCCTCGGATCGAGTCCCCGAATTTATTCGCAATGGTGAAGACTGCGAGAGTCGCCATTCTCGGCTACAAGTCATTGCTAAAGGCATAAAGGGTTTCTTCAGCAGAGGCATAAGGATTTAGCATTGTAGTGAACTTGCAGAAAGAGGCAAGGAGTTCATCAAGAGTGTCTTCTAGTCCAAACCGAGCGATCTGGGCAACTGAGAACAACCCTTCTATACATTCATGGAGGACTTCATCTTCCTCAGCATGCTCAAAGATTGCAGATAGAGTCGCGACTGTTGGTCCGGCAATGGAAGCAAACATATCTCTTCCCAGTCTGCATTCAAAATTGGGTAGGATGAATTGTTCGATGACTTTAGTTCGGTTAATCAGGTCTACCCATCTGCTTGGATTCATCTCCATGGACGAAGCCGAATTGCCAAATAAAGAAATTGCGTGGTTTGAGATCGAATGGAAGAGCTATGAGAGGTATTCTCTAGGAAGATCCTTCCCTCCATTGATTGCTCTATTGTTTCTGATGAACTCTTCTTCTGTCATCTTTTTCTTCACTTGTGGATTGTGTTGATCAGTGTTGAGCATAATTAGTGAGTAGCAAAGAATGAACACAGCATCCTTACTAACGAAGATTTCCGAAGATTGCTGATCATAGAATCTCTCTGAAAAGCTTCAAGAATCCTTTGGATCTTCTGAGACTCTCCGGGCAAACGGAAGGTTTCGAGATAAGTTCGAAGAGCAATGTCGAGGATCAATCCAGAGAATATAAAGGTTTCTGTAAATTCTTTGAGGACTTGAACATTGAACTCATCAGGGTCACCAAGATAATCCCCAATCATGTTCTTGTCCAAGCCAGGAGTGTACCTGAAGAAGAGAGCAAATGCCTTTACGTCTGGGGGATCTGATACAAGATGGGAAAGCTTTAAGTAGTCCAATCCCTTCTTCTCATCTTGATTGAAATGGTTACCGGCGATCAAAATCTTTCTCTTCTGCGCTTTCCTTAACCTGATGAACTCAACCCAGCTATCCAGACTATCCTCATTCTTCGATTTCTCTTCCCAGAATGGTATGTACTCGGTAATCTCAACCGGGTTCATCTCGACCAAGCTTGAATTCTCATCCTCGTCAGTGTTATCAGTAATGTTGTGAATCATAACATCCAGTCCTTCAAATGCTTGAATCTGCAAACTCGTTAAGGGGCCACCGGCCGTGAACTCGTGCTTACAGAGAAGCTTCCCGATCTCTTCAAACACATTTCGACATACCGGGTCGCAATCATAATTCACATACATCTCAATTACAAAAGTGGGTTGCCTGCAGAAACTTATAATCCCTTCAACTGCAACTTCTTGGAGTTGATTTGAACTTCCTCGACTCGCAACTCTAAACATCACAAATGTGAAGAAAGCTTCAAGTTGGAGCCTGATAGACCTGCAAATTAACAAGGTAACACTGTCAATACTAATCCTATCGTGCTGGACACGATCTTCGGTTTGGTCATCTCTTTCTATGCCGGGATTTTTTCATACAAATGCCAAGCTTTTTTAGATCTTGTAAGTGTCAAAATTGGTCCCGGCACAGACAAGTTCCATTGTGTCGGGATCCTTTTTTGTGAGGACCAAAAAAGTCTTTGGCAAAAAATAAGCCTGGGAGCCCCTATGCCAGGGATTCTTTCATGCAAATGCCGAGCTTTTCCGGACCTCGTAACTATCAAAATTGAGTCCCTGTACAGACAAGTTCCATCGTGCCAGGATCCTCTTTTGCCGTGAACCAAAAAAAGTCTTTGGCAAAAAATAAGCCCGGGAGCCCCTATGCCAGGGATTCTTTCATGTAAATGCTGAGCATTTCTGGACCTCGTAATTGTCAAAATCGGGCCCGGCACGGACAAGTTCCATCGTGCTGGGGTCCTCTTTTGTCGAGGACCAAAAAAGCCTCTGGCAAAAAATAAGCTCGGCATCCCCTATGCCGGAGCCAACTGAGACCCCAGCAGACCGGGAGCATAGGCATTTTGGCCTCTCGCTCCTACCGGGATCAGCCAAGACCATCGGCAAGGTGGGCGCCCAGGCCTTTTGGCCATTTAACTTCAATTTCAACTGAGAAACTACTACTAGGGGATTCTATAGAATCTCTCACCTCCCGGGGAAGTGATAGATGTTGAGAACAATACTGCAAATCATAGACAAAACTAGTGGGATCGAACACTAGTCTTTGGTTCGGTCATCTCGTTCTATGTCGGGATTTTTTCATGCAAATGCTGTGTTTTTTCAGACCTCGTAACTGTCAAAATTGGACCCCAGCACGGACAAGTTCTATTGTGCCGGGATCCTCTTTTGCGGAGGACCAAAAAAGTCTTTGGCAAAAAATAAGCCCCGAGTCCCTATGCCGGGGCCAGCTGAGACCCCGGCAGGCATTTTGGCCTGGGCACCCCTTGCAGGGGTCGGCCGGGACCCTCGGCAAGGTCGGCGCCCAGGATTTTTGGCCATATAACTTCATTTTCATTTGAGAAACTACTACCATGAATCTCTCACCTTCTAAGGAAGTGATAGATGTTGAGAACAGTACTGCAAATCATAGACAAAACCAGTGGACTCGAACAAGTTCCATAATGTATCAAATGGTGAAAGAGATCATCTTGGATCATTCTCAAAAGCTTTGGGTGCTTCCCAATTGCATCTCCACTCAATTCAATCGATGAATTAATCAAAACCAGAGCAAAGAGCTGAACATCTTCATCAGAAGCATGGGAGGTAGAACTATCTGTCTCCACCACTTTCACCACATTGAGCAAGGAACACAAGAAATGAAATATATCGACTGCACAACGAATCCCATATCCAGAATCCAAATTTGTACTGATATCGGCATCTTCGGTATCGGATTCCGTGATCTTGGCTTTTCCGATCTCGATTTGGGGTAGCAGGGAAAATATTATCTGGGTCAGTTCATGCATTGTGTATTTCGCAGTTCTTTGGAGCAAATTTCCTCTGCTTCCAGATTGCTGTACTACTTGGAAGCGGTTAACAGAACGGAAACTGGGTTCTTCATAATCCCAATCAAAACCTGCAAGATCCTCATAAGAACAGCATCTTCGGAAACAGGATCTGTTCTCTCTAAACGGCAGCTTGTGACTCCAGTAACGACCGAGTTGATGGCGTCTCTTGCACCGGGAGTGTTCACGTTGAAGATCTCGAGCTTGAGGATCTTGAGAATGGCGGAGAGGGCGACGCCGGTCGCCGGTGACGGAATGTCGTCGCTCTGTATCACGTCGAGGAAGGGAGAGAGGTAAACAGATGGGTCTACTTTGCGCCATTCTTGTTGGGGATTGAAAAGCAAAGTTCGTAAGGATTTGAGAGAATGTAAGACTGAGGAATCGAAGATCTCGTCTGGGGTGGAGATGAATTGGGAATTTGGATCCGGGATTCGTCGGATCACGGCGAGAACTGCTCCGACTTCGGTGTTCAACATGCACGAGAGACCAAGCTCGTTCCGTTTGACCTTGGTCATGTTTTTCTTCTTCTTCTTGAGTCGAGATGATCTGCTTCGTCCGCGTTCTTCTTCTTCCTCTTGGGTTTGATTTTCTGCTCTTGCCATTGATTCTTCCTTATGTGAGGATGAAATAAGGAAGTGATTTTTTTTTGTTTTTATTTTGAAAAACGGTTATGGAAGTTTTTTGCCTAATTTGAGGAGCGGAGTAAGAGGGATTTTTTTTAGCCAAAACAGGATAACTGTCCCTGGTCTTACGTTACGTGGTGGTGTCCTAAAAGCTAAAAACCAAACAAGAAAAACAAATTTCTTCATTGACCTCACTAGTACTTTATGGTCTTTTCAATTTGATCAAGAAGTCAAAATTTCATTTCAATTTCTCACTCCCCGTGAAAAGTACTATTCTACCCTTCTATGATGCTAAAATCAACTTGTGCTTTTTGGATAAGTGACTCAATGGGACCACTTAACCCTAGGGGGCTGTAAGTTTGGCCCAACCCGCCTGAAGCCTGCCCGACCGACCCAACCCTAATAACAGCCCGAACTCAGATTTTTATTTGGGTTCGGGCTCCAATATGAGCCCGAACTTCAATTTGGGTTGGGTTCGGGCTTAGGTTTATAAACCTAAAAAGCCCGTCCCGGACCGAATAGTTATTAGTAATAACTAAATATTTTAATTATAAATACAAATATTATAACTTTGGATATGAACCGTTGATGATTCTTAATCCAACTGCTCATATCCAAAAGAAAGAAGAAAACCTAATATCTAAAAGAAAGAAGAAAAAGCCTAATCGTTAAACTGAAACTTGGGAAATTGTAGAGAACGTGCAGAACGGCCACCTTTCCATCTCCGACCAGCTATTCTCCGTCCAAAATCGTCGGTTTTCCAAACCTTCTTCGATTCCATCTCCGGCCAGCTATTCTCCTTTCTCCGTCCAACATTTCGTCTATTGGGGTTTCCATTTTCTCAGTTATCAATCGTCTTCTAGATCCTCTCGTCCCGCAGACTGTAAGCTTTACAATCAAGTTCAAGGCCTTAAAGGTAAAATCTTATTCTCTAAGATGAAGGTTTGTTTGCTTCAATTGTTTTCGAGTTGGGTTATTATGTCGAAAGATTTCAATACAGGATACTGGTGCTCTTGACTTTGTCTAGAGAACGTCCTTTTTTTTTCTAGTATAGACAAGCATTGGTTTCTGGAACAAATGGTAGAAGAGAAGCATGTTCAGGCATGGAGTTTGGGATTCCTGATTTTTTCTTTTCTAGGTAATGTGGAATTCTTTTTGTTCTTATTTTGCCAATTATTCTCATTTATACTAGTTGTAAGCTTAACATTGATGTCCCTTCATTTCATTGAAATTTTGATTATTCTTTACTTTTCTATTTCAATTTTCTCTTATATTTTTTTTAGAGATTGGTTTGCAATTACATCCTTCAATTAAGTATGGTTGTTCAAGAATGAAGAACCATCATATATGTACAAAGGAACAAACTCCTGGACAATTCCCTATTACTTATTGTATGTAATTGTTGAGGTGGTTTCTGAAAAGGGCTTCTCCTCATGTACTGCATTTTTTTTTTATATTATATTTTTTTTTTGTAATGTCTGTATGTGCAAATATAGATTTTGGATTCAAAAAAACAATTAAAAAAAATTATTCAATGGAGCTTGGGCCAGCACGAACCAACAAATTGAGTTTGGGCTTACTTTGTGAGGGTTCAGTTTGAGATGGACTGGGTTCGGACCAGTTGATTTCAGTTTGAGCTGAGCCCAAACTGGTTGGAACCCGGTCCAACTCGCCCTACTTAACCCACAACATCAATAAGTTGCTTGGTTTGAAAATACTGCTAGCTTAAATACTTTAACAAGACAAATTTATAGAAATTACCTTAAAATTTAATAATAAAAATATAATTTTTAAAAGGTTTAGTATTGTGTTGAGAGTTAGAAGTGTTATTTTAAAGGGTAAATTCCATAAACCTCTCTTGAGGTTTCATATAATACCCATATACATCCCCTATCCTTTTAAAAAGAATAAATACATCCCCTCTACTATCACCATTCGCTCCTATTATTACCATTCGGATATGGAGCTCCCCTACACTAACAACACTAACGGAAATCATCAATTTTTACATGTTTTAGACTATTTTGTCATTGTATTTAAACCTACCACACCACCACTGCCATCACTATTGCCACCATCACCCCACCACCACCATGGTGGTGGTGACGGTGGCGGTGGGGGTGGGGTGGTGGTGGTGGTGGTGGAGTGGTGATAGGTTTAAATACATGAGCAAAATAGTCTAAAACATGAAAAAATTGATGATTTCAGTTATGTTCTATTAGTTTAGGGAGGTCCATGTCTTCTCTACTGTTAATGAGTAGTTCATCGTTACTAAATATATTTATGATTTTAAAAAGTGTTTTAATAAGTTATAAGCTCTAATAAGTACTTGATTAAGCAATGTCAAATGCAACCTTAATCACATTAACTAAAAGATAATATCAATAAAAACAAGTTAACTTGGACAATTAAAAGCAGTTTTTAACATCTCATGATGTTGTGAAAATAGTGACGGAACCGGCAACCGATTATTTCAGTTAAGTTGGAAATCGGTTTAGGATTTATTTGCCTCTTAGGGTTTTAGATTGATTGGTAACCAATTTTGTTATACTTCCGTGGCATCATGTGATTGGTATCAAGGTTTGCCATGTTGATAGATTTTCGTCCAAACTTTAAACATGTCTAATTAAGGTATAAATACATTCAGATACATAAAAAAACACACACAAAAAAAAAAAAACCTACACATTAACTTGAGGGGGTTAACTTGTATGCTGTCGGGTCTGTAAATTGTAAAAAAGATGCTACATCTAATTAAGCAAAACTAAAAGTGAATGTAAATCAAATTAAAAAATACATAAAACTAGAAATTAAGTGACGTATCCATAAGGGGGAAAAGAGAAATATGAGAGAAATGATGGAAAAATCTGAAAAAAAATGTGAGATTTTTGATGGATTTTCCCTCTAAGTTTTAAACAACACTTTAGTATCTAAATACAGCATAATACATCAAAAAATAGAAAAACAAATGTCTAACATTTTTTTAAAATTTTAATTTCTTAAAAAAATTAAAAAAAAAAAAATTGAAAAATTTCTCATATATCCCTGACATGTCGCACATGTCTCTCGACATGGAAGAAATATCAAAAAAATTAGATTTTTTTTTTTCCAAATCGATGAAATATTGCCAAAACTAGGGTAAAACAACTTATACCATGATTTCGTATCACCCACCTTACCACAAAAAATATTAAAGACTATTTGCTTCCATGGATTAAGTACATACCAAGAGAACAAAAATGACAGGATCAAGTGTAGCTGCCATTACCTTGCTCTCTAGATATCCTTGAATTTGGGGGTAGAGTTCATGCTTTGTGTAGGGAACGGGAAGGTGTTCTATCTTTGATCAATTCTTGCGTCCAATTCTGCTAATCTTCAAGACTCGTTATCCAGGGCAACCAAAGTGCCATATCCTGTGGAACAACTTGTTACTATGCTTGGAATTCATCAACGCTTTATCATCAAGGATCTCAGAATCTTATTTATCTCCAGCAGAAAAAAAAAAAAAAAAAAGAAGGAACGAAAAATATAATCAATTGAGATGGGCAACGTTACTTACAAGTATTAATTTTGTCTAATTGGGTGATATTGATAACAGCAAGAATCGCTTCAACGATGGCTGGATTGTTGCCAGTTGACATCAAGGTTATACATTGAGAAGGGCAACTTCATGAATGCAATATTATAAATTTGTGTAGCGATGGTGTTAAAATAGCAAGAATGACTTCATTGATAGAGATGGTAACGGGTCGGGTTCCGACAAACCCTAACCCGCTGAAACCCATCCCTAACCCTATTGGGTCGGTATCAAGGACGGGTTTAGCCCTCATAAGGTAAATTAAAAATAAATATATTTTTTAAGGTGAATCTATAAACGTTTTGACATCTTTAGAGTCAAACCCGAACCCAACCAAAAGCTGACAAATAACCCTTAGTGGCAGAGCCATGTGGGGTACCCGTTTAACCTGCCTCGTTGCCATTCCTATTCATTGTTGGCTGGGTTGTTGCAAATCTACGAATGCAACATTCGACGGCGGCGGTCAGATCTCGAGGGATTTCCACTGAGTCACATATCTGCAAGAATTTTATTTTGCAATAATCAAATATACTGACTATATATATGTATTTTACAAAATTGGACATTGACATGGCTATTACACTGTACTGCAGCAATTTTCACTCCTCTCTCCCCAAAATAACAAAGAGAAGGGGAAGCAAAAATAAATAAAATAAAATCATATACACACAGAGAGCAGAAGTGGATTACATTGGGCCTTTTCTAATTCATCTGTGATCAGCTCAAGAAATACTCCTTTCAGAGAGCTGAAAAGTGAAGGTGATACAAAGATACTACATATATTGAGCCAGCCACTGTTTGCACATATCAAGCACAGGTAGTGCATTAGCATGTAAAGCCTGCAAAAACATGAAAAAAATAGCAATATTAGATTTCTAAGCGGATGTTACGAAACGCTTAATTGCAAAATGAAAATCCAATACGATAAGTGAAATTTACAGAAATTTATATTAATTCAAATTAGCTTAATTTGCAACTAATCCATTTCTGGCAGAGTAAACTAGTGATACTTCATCTTAATAAATAACAAGGATTCATGATAAACTGAAAACACTAGTTATATTTATTCCAAAACTGAAAATATCTGGAAATAGACTGGGATTTAAATATTTCATATCTTCTGTTGTTCTCCATGTACCAGATATCTCATATTAAGATTCAAAGGTCTATCTATCTCAATGTTTGAACAAAAAAGAGCTTTTCAGACATCTGGGTTGAAGAAATTGTTCATCTGAACCCAATGAGACAACTAGTCGCTAAAGTTCTTTTCCGGTAATTTATCTGCAGCAAAGACCAGCAACTTATGGGGAAGAAATGCCTTGGGGTTATCAATGCAACAAACAAGGTAACTTAAACCATTACTGCCTACTAGAAAAGTAATCCACAAGAGGAAACACCAGAAGACTAAGATTTTGGGAAGCTCCCCAACCATAGTGTTAAGCATCGGCCGATCCCGAGTCGGATTGGCCGATACAATTCGGGATTGGCTCGGGATGAGTTACGATCCCGAAAATTGCTAAGGTTCTCTGACTCAGTCTGAAACCGAATCAGATCATCTATCGATCTGACTCGGTTTCGGACGAGTCAGATCGGACGATCCATTTTGGATCGTCCGACACCCCTAAAAAACAAATAATTTGGACCATGTTTAGATCGGCCGATCCCGGATCCAATACCGAGTTTAAACACTATGCCCCTAACATGTTGAGTATAATATCAGGGGAAAAGCTAACAGCTATTTCTATTTTTCACCAACAAAAATACTCGATTCTGGATACAATATATATTCTTCCAAAACGATCCAGAGCATAATAAAAGTTTAAGCAGAAACCAATACGCATTGGTTTTGTGAGGGACTGATACCAACCTGGCTCCTGATACCTTAAAGCATAGATAGGGATTGGTTTTGTCCAAAATCCAATATGTATCAGCGAAAACATGATACAGAAGGCCAAGTTTTGGTCGATACACATCTGTATTACCTGATAAGTATCCATTTCGGCCAAGACAGAAACCCAATTTGAAACTGAAACTTAAAGTCATGATCCAGATTCCAGAGGGAAGGAGAAGATGTTTGGAACTTGAGAGGAGTGAAGAAAATATCAATCGAAAAAAAGAATGTTCCCCTAACATAACCTCCGATAGCGGTAGCAAACACGATAAAATCAATGATGGATATTTTTGTCAGTTTTTAGGAAGGAATTGAGTTTGATTCCTATTTCAAGAATCTAGTCAGGAAGGCTAAAAAACCTGATGTGCTACATATTGAACATCTGCCACACTTCCACTACGAGAAGCAATCTGAAAGGCACTCTTTAGACGACCACAGACCACGCAGGCCAGCACCTTCCTGCAGAGACAAGTGAAATTTATGAAATCAGTATTTATGACTATAATTCTATAAATACACACACAGACATATATAATGACTAATCAGATACAACATTCCATCTAAATATAGCAGAGTCCTCCGTTTTTCCTCTCCAAGATGATTCCATTATTGTTGATAGTATCACATAATTCCTAAGCAACTCTCCATACACACCATAAGACCAAGTAACAATTTTTTAACAGTTATTTAGTCTTCATAGCTTAAAGTGTTTGTATTGATCTAACAACTCTCTAGGAGTTGGCTTACACAATATCAGAACTGTGGGTTTTCTATGTTGTGGCATTGTGTTGGACAATTAATTTTATTTGGTATACTAAAAAAAAAAAAAAAAAAAAAACGTTTTCATGATGTTTATATAGTAACGAAAATTAGAAAGGAAATCCCTTCAATAAGGGCCTATTGAGATCTATGTTCACGTCCATAATCTTTTGTATTTTATTTTGATGGAACCTTCTTTCAGTCTCAGCAATAAGTTAAAATTCCGAAGGAAAACTAAAGACCCATGCAATAAAACTTACCATAACATAATTGAGAATGCAATAATAATACCAGAACATTTTTACTAATTAATTCATTAACTACCGAATTTCTTAAAAGAAGTCACTAATGAACTACAAATTTGAATTACTATTAGGCGAAAGGTTTTCTGCACTGTTGCAACAGCATTCATTGAATGTTGCAACAGGGCCATTTTTACCACATGGAGGAATTATCTTGCCAATCCAAACCACCCATTTGACAGGGGACCCTCTGGATTAGCCATGTGCATAATATTTTAACCTATATAAGCCCCAATAGTACGTGTATTAGGTTTTGCCACATGTATCAATGGTTGTCCAATTTTTAAATGTTTCTTAAGTTTTACACAAGGAAAAATGTTAGTTTTAGGTGAGCTTTTTATGCCACGTGGCAAATACGTTAGGTGCTGAAGCTTGGTATGTGACCTGGGGTTGACCGAATGTACACGTGGAGAAGTGGGTTTCCCAAATAAGCTTCCGCGTGTGAGATATCTGTCACAACAGGTATCTCTCTGTAATAACCCAACCAAATTATAGGACTAAATTGTAATAAATAAAAGTATAGGAGTTAGAGTGTAATAAATATAGGGGTTAATTTAAAATTTTAGTAAATTAGTTACAGATTTGACTTTGACTGTTTGTGATTGGTTGGCTGCACAATAGGAAACTAAAGTGCTTCACATACAATCATAACTCTTTAAGTTATAATGTGTGGCTAGGATCTTGTAGGAACTTTT
>JAUPMG010031352.1:0-14662 GCA_031762675.1 Pachysandra terminalis | reverse complement strand
AGTCAGTGACGACAGAAAAACTGGAGCTATGCTCAGCTTCAGTGAGTCTTGACTTCAAACCTGATGATATCGAGCGTATCACGCGATACGCCTCTTTTTTTGACTGCCTCGTTTTGTACGAGACAGTATTGTATCGACCTCGTCGATACACAATACGTATCGCACGATACGCGCGATACGGCTTGATATTTTGAACCATGCATACAAGAGATCACCATAGATGAATCCCCTTCAACCTCTAACAAACCAAAACCCAATTTCTTCGCCTCCCTCAAACCAACTAATAATGCCATCAGTTCTACATGCACCAAATCCTCCACTCCTGTAGGCCTTGAAAAAGCATGCACAATATGACCCTTATCATATTTAAAAACACTGCCAACCTCTAATCTGCCTGGATTGCCAAGGGAAGATCCGTCAAAATTAATCTTAATGATCCCAAGCAGGGGAAGATTCCATCCAACATACCGACGCATCTTAAGCGGAGCCGACCGAGCAATCATGACCCAATCACGGAGAATAGAATCAAACAAAATCTCCTTGAACTCAGGTCTTACCCCAACCCATGAAGCGACAAACACCATAATGGACTCAATGATGCTATGGACACTACTTTGCTTATCCTCAAAAATTCTTTTGTTCCTTTCCCCCCAAATTGCTCACAAAATGACAAAAAACGCCAATTGAACCATCATTTTCCCTCTTAATCCAAAACCATAGCCCCTCCACTAATCCCAAAGGAACACAATTTTATCAAGCATCACCCAATCCATACGAAGCAACTATAAAAAGAAGCCCTAAACCTCCCTAGCAAAGCCACAGTGAAGAAACAAATGATCAACTGATTACCCCTAATTTCTACAAAGCAGACAAATGTGTGGTGAGATAGCCAAACCCGTCCTCCTTTTTTGCAGTAGATCACAAGTGTTATTTTATAGAGAATGATGGTCCAAACAAAAGCTATAACTTTAAGGGGGCACAAACCTTCCCAAAGCTGGTCGGGTTAGAGAACAACGAAATACGATCACCTCCACTACACAGGACTTGCAAAAAAGACTTAGATGTATATCTCCCATTGAGATGAAGAGCCCAAACTCGACTATCAGGCTCATCGAGATCAATAAATACATGCTCTAGGGAGAGTAAGAGTACACCTAGTTCCTCAACTTCAGACGGTCTAAGATCCCGTCTGAAATCCAGGTTCTAGGACAAACCCTCAGCAGAGGAAGAAAGAATTTCGGCTATCCTAGCATTCACAAGGACCAATCCAGGAAAACGAAGACTCATAGTGGAATCCCACCGCAAAAGGTCTTGCCAAAAAAATATCTGGACTCCATTACCCGCCCCAAACCGCAAGTGGGGATATTAGCTAAGGCAGATTGGATTAGAGTAATTCTCCCTCCCAATGACAAATAATTTATTTTCTAAGATGTCAACCTTAACAAGGAGCCAAAAATGTAAGGATCTAGCACTTTGACCCAACAGGAGGCCTAGGAATCTAATAAGAAGAGCGACCACCCCAAAAAAATCAGTAAACTAGCGCACTCTCTCAAGATTTACATGAATCCCAGAAATACTACATTTTTCCAAAGTAACTTTCATACCAGAAATCAGCTCAAAACATCTCAATATTTCCTTAACCTAATAAGCTTGAACCTCCACCGCCTCAAAAAACAAATTCGTATCATCCGCATACTGGAGGTGAGATATCAGTATCCTATCTCTCCAAACTCCAAAACCTAAAATCAGACCCAATTCCTCTGCCCTAGATAAGAAACTTCTTAAGGCATCTCCCACCAAGGTGAAAAGTAAAGGAGAGAGGGAATCCCCCTGCCGAAGACCTCTAGAGGATGACAAATGACCCCGAACACACCTATTAAACATAAAAGAAAAGGACACCTTCCTAATGCAGCCCACAATCCACTTCCTCCATCAAAGGCCAAAACCTTTCCAAGAAATGATCGAGTCTAGAAAATCTCATACGACCCAATCATACGTCTTTTCCCAATCCAACTTATACACAGTCCCCTGATCCCCGTTGCGAATCCGATTCTCCACCACCTCATTTGCAATCAAAGCACTATCCAAAATTTGCCTCCTTGCAATAAAAGCACTCTGATTCTTAGAAATCACATCTCCAATTCCTTCCTTCAATCTTAAAGCAAGCACCTTTGAAATTATTCTGTAAAAAATTGTAGTCAAACTGATGGGCCTAAAATCTTTAATTTCATTTGCCCCAGCCTTTTTAGTAATCAATACTAGAAATGATTCATTGTTGATCCTATTGATTACCCCATCCCTGTAAAAATCATTAAACACGTCCCAAATTTCTCCTTTGACCAACTCCACCATTTGGCTACCTCACTCTTGAAAGACTTATGGGTTAACCACATGTTTTCAAACCTAAAACGAAAAGGACCAACGTGTCCCCTATCTGCAGACACTAGAATGGGTCAATGGTCCGAAGTGGACCTATTAAGGATGGATTGAGACATAGAAGGAAAGTTCACATTCCATTCCACCAATGCTAAACACCTATCAAGTTGACAACAAAGACCAGATTCTTGCCTGTTGGACCAGGTGAAAGAGCCACCAAACAAAGGATAGTCAACTAAAGCAAGATCTTGGATGAGCTCAGAGAACATTCTCATACTCCACAAAACCATGAACCCACCACTCTTCTCCTCACCAAACCTAATCACATTACAATATCCAAACAAACACCATGGTAATGCAAAACTACTATGAATGGTTCTAATTTCTTCCCACAACTGAGGTCTCACCCTATAATGATTATGATCGTACACCCCCGTGAGTTTCCACTCAAAGTTGTCACCCAAGTTCTTAAACTTAACCAATAGAAAAAACCTCCCTATAATGACATCACTACCCTCCACTTTATTCATGTCCCACATAACAGGAATGCCACCCGAGGCCCCTTGTGAGGGCATCCAAACCCGTTTACGGCTTTGTACTCCCCATAAGCTCCTCATCAATCTCCTGCTGATGTCTTGTTTCTTAGTTTCCTGACTAATGAGAATCCACGGGTTAACTCTCCTACACAACTCTCTAGCGGCTCTTTTTTTAAACTCCCCCAAACCTCTAATGTTCCAACTAATAATCTTCATTATTTAACACTAGCTTATGTATCCCCCTTTGGATATTGTGCATCCAAACACAACTCGTGTTACATCATTTACAAGCCTAGGTATTTTGCAACATGGCCTATGTTTGTTTTTTTTTGATCAGGTAAATCAGATTTTCATTAATATGTTTAATATAGTATGATAGTGTGTACAAAAAAAAAAAAAAACAGAATAAATCCCCCTAACCTATGTACATCAAGAATGTACAGCAGGTAATACCAACATCTAAGTGCTAGTCCTACAAAAATCAAACAAAACTTCTCTAATAGAGTATAACAATAATCACAGATTGTCCCAATTATCCCAAAATTCTCGTAGAGAAGAAGAAATGTTTAACCAGGAAAAAAGGATTGAAAGCGCCTGGTCCATCAAAATGCCATGTTCTCTTTCCTTGCCTTCAAAGATTCTTCCATTCCATTCCTCCTTCCAAATGGTCCAGAAAATGGCAAATGGCCCAAAATTTCATATCTGACTTCTTCTAGATACAGACTTCTTGCGACCCCAAACTTCAAGAATTGAGTTTGTGTCCTTAGGCATAACCCAATGTACACCCCATCTCCTCAAAAAAGAATCCCATAAGAATTTTGCTTTCTTGCAATGTAAGAAAAGGTGAATCACATTCTCTTCATTTTCTTTGCATAAAGAACATCTGTTCGGTAGCAACCATCCCCTGGATCGTAGATGATCTGAAGTCAGCACCTTCTTTTTTTTTTTTTGATCAGTAAAAAAGTGTTATATATTTATAAAATAATAAAAGACAACCTATACAAGTATACGTATAGGAAATACAGTGCTATCAAATTCTTCGAACAAAATCTTCTGAAATTCCTTATGAGAAGATGCCCAATAAAAAATAAGTCAGCACCTTGTTTTTTACTACCGTCCACGTGAAGAATTGGATTTTAGATGGAATTCCAGGTTGCCAAATGAATCTGGAAGCTGCAAGATTGGAGAGAATGATAAAACCCCAAGAAATATGCTTTCACAGAAAATATTCCTTTACCTTCTCCACACCAAACCCTTGCATCCCCACCTTCCCGAAAGTGATATCCTTGAATCGAGGATAACATTCTTGAGATCGATTTTAACTCTCTATCGAATAAGGCCCTTCTAAGCTTTAAATTCCAAGAAAAACCCCTTGATCTCTTGATAGGATGTCATATATATTCCCTTCCTTTAAAACAGACAGATTATAAATTCTAGGAAATTAATCCTTAAGCGAGTCAGCACCTAACCAAATATCATTCTAAAAGGAATGAATTGTCCAATAGTTGAAAGAAAAAACATGTTCAAAGTTCCGAGCACCTTAGTCAAACTGCCTTTTCCATCGACACCTATTAGGCATGTCGAGTGCCATAATATGGCGATGACATCATCATGGAACACCTTTGGCAAATGTCAATATCCAATTTACCATGCCAAAGCACGTCTTGTCACATTGAAGTTGTGACAGTGGTCTCAACCTTAGTTTTGTCATATCTAGATACACAGGTAGGAACTGAGGTCTTTTGTGAATAAAATATATAACATTAAAGCAAAGAATATAATGGGATGAGTAAAAAGTCAAAGAAAGCGCACATAAACCTCTAAATCTTAGAAAAAGGATGTTTAGATTCATATTTTAAAATGTTTTCACCCCAGAAAATATGTTTTAACATGTCCATAGATGATACAGTTTGTATCATGAAAACTTGAAGTGTGGTTGTCAGCATGGAGTTGGAGGAAAGGTCAAAGTAGACAGGCATTGCTATCGAATATATGTCTCAGTGTTATTTGCTTGAGTTTGTGGAAGGAAAGAAACAGTTACGTCTTTTGAGGAGTGGAGAAGATTGCCAAATAGAGCACTCTCTTTATTGGTTCAGTGGGCAAGTTTATTAGCTGAATTTAAGGACATTGAATTTGTGAATTTTGTAAAGGACTGGGATGAACTTTTTGCATTGGGTTGTTTACTCCTCATAGTTAAGCCTTCTTATTTTTTGTTCGTTGGCTACCACATTGTATACCTTTGCTATACATTGGATGCAGCTCTTTTATATTCTATATATGTAATACACTCATACACCTTTATTGATAAAAAAAGAAAGAGTTTTTATAATGAAAACTAGCAACAAAAGAAAATAATAAAAGGGGAATACAAGTCAACAAAATTCTCAATGTCAGCCAACAGCAAATTTGTCATGGTTTTTATTGGTCATCTCTGTTCTGTAATTGTCATTTCATCGAATTGAACGATGCTCAATGAAGACAACACAACATTTTTTCCAAGGGATGATGCAAGCAGTGATCACCAGACATTGATGTGGATAGCAGTGATGACTTCAATAGCATTCATCTTAAAGAAACACATTTATAATGCAATACAAGGTAGTTATAAATGAGAGGTGTGATGATTTAGAGATGAGAAGGGAGGCCTAAAAGAAATACTGTTAAACCGAATTAAACCTGCAGTATTTTGTCAAGTTAAAATATGCCCCAACTGCAATATTTCACTTCGCAATATCACTGAACACATTTAACCCACAAACTCAACACAACTGAAAGAGTTTCAATTTCATTCACTCATTATGTTATATAAATATCAAATTTGTATTGGAAGGATGTAAGATGAAGAAGTATAAAATCGAGGATTTACTATACTTTTATTTGTATCAGTCTTCCGGTAAGGAGGTCAGAGTGCCATTTGCATCATTAAGAATGAAAACAATGAGTAACCATCCTCTAATTAATTCTACAGCAACCACATTAAACAGCTTCCAAGGAGAGTCATTTTTCACCTCCACAGGCTTTCTAGTATTCATTGAGTCCTGTCATTAATGGATCTAAGAAGTTATAATGTGCATTCTAACGCAGAGGAAAGTGAACTTTTCTGAAGGTGTGGTTGGGATGTAAAGTGGGTAATCTACCCTCTTTTTATATGGGTGTCCCCTCAGGCGCACCTTTTAAAGTTTTTCCATTCGAGACAAGCTTGTAGAGAAAATGGGGGAAAAGCTGGCTACTTGGAGGTCCAAAAATTTGTTCAGAGGTGTACAGATAACCCTGATAAGAGCTCACTTTCAAACCTGCCAATGTGCTTCATGCAAGTGTTGAAAATAACAGTAGTAGTCTCAAAAAGAATGAAAAAATTCAAAGGGATTTTCTATGGAGCAACATGGGGGAAGGTATAAGCATCACCTGGTTCAGTGGGCGAATGTGTGCAAATCAAAAGAAGGGGGGGACTTGGGTTGGTTTAAGGTGGAGAAAGAGAGAACTGTAAAGGTGTATTATAGCTTCTAAAGCTCTTATAGTTTGAACTCTTTGATCAGTTTGAAAAGGGAATTTACTACGAGGTGGGTTTTGGATATATAATGAGATCTTGGAAGAATATAAGGTGTGGTGATTCAGCCTTGCATCTTCAGTTTTCTGATAGTTAGTCACATCGAGGCTAGATGTCTGGGAGCGATCTTATCATCAGGAAGGACAGGGGTGTCTCCTAGGACTTGAACTTCCATAGGCTTTATTTGAACTGTGGCATCTTTGCTAGCTTTCTCCAGTCACTTAGACTATAGGAGATGAAAGAGGGAGAAATCAGGTATCTTCTCAGGGAAGTCTTTTTCCAAGGATGTTTAGGAGGTCCAAAGAAGCTGGTTTGGAAGACTCGTTTCCCATATAAAGTGGTGTTCTTCATGTGGATGGCATCTTTAGATAAAATCCTTATAGTGGATCATATGATACTAGAAGATAGGGGCATTCCAATCATTGTTGTAGGTGTAAGGCAGAGGCTGATTCGGAGCCACATCTTTTTTTACTTTGCACAATGGCACAATTGTTGTGGGACCTCTTTGTAAGGAGATTTGGTTACAGGTTGGTTATCCCTGGCAATCTTGCAGCTTCATTATGTAATTGGGTTAGAAGAGGGACTATCGAAGCTGCGGAATATATGCCCTTTGGCAGTATGTTGGACCAATTGAAAGAAGAGAAACAAGCACATCTTCAAAGGACAGGAAGCAACTTATGAAGCTATTACTTCCAGGATGCTATCCCTTTAGTTCTTTTAGGCCTCCTACCTTCCAGACTTCAACGATTTTATGTCATTCTCCTC
Organism: Pachysandra terminalis; assembly: GCA_031762675.1. Taxonomy (NCBI): domain Eukaryota; kingdom Viridiplantae; phylum Streptophyta; class Magnoliopsida; order Buxales; family Buxaceae; genus Pachysandra; species Pachysandra terminalis. The sequence continues at coordinate 7,438 of JAUPMG010031352.1, read as the reverse complement.
CTTTGACCAAGAGTGGGCTGTTCCTGGGTTCTGTAATTATAAGTTAACCCTGGTTTGTTCGCCCAAGCTGCTAGCTTGTACACACTCCATGTACCTAAGCTGGGGTTAGGTTAAAGTATTGTTCTTTAGGTGTCTGCCTTATTTTGTTATATTATATTAATACAGATATGAACTTACCAATGAAATAAGGTTGAACCCACCTCCCTCCTTTTTTTACAGCCTAACCCAAGGAACCATATCCTTCTTTGCCTTGTAATTACCGAGTATTTTCCTAGGGTCTGAGAGGTCTGATGGCCACACACATCTACCATATCTCTTGGGAAACCATAAAAGACCTTTCAAAACACAACTAGATCCACAATCCCTTTCTATGAACTATGACTGGAGAGATAATTCATAATTTATCCTTGTTCACTGCACAAAGAACATAGGTTATGAAACTGAATGAAAAGAACAACTTACAGAGTACTGCTCGGAAAGCCAAACAATTTACTTATATATGACCTTTGCAACATAGAAGCTGATCAAACTAGTAAACTTTGATAATAATGGATACAAAATAACACAAAGGAAAGGTACGGGTTAAAATAGATTTAATGAGACTTACCATCACAAGGAAATGTGAACTATATTTTAGCCATGATGCTTGTGCTTCCCACAGGTTTCATCAAATTAACATTTCTAACCAGGTTAACACCAAACAATTATATAATGACATACTGTGATCTAAATATTTAAGTCACAATTCAAAAATATCTGCATTAATAGCAAGTTCATCAACAGATAACAGATTTCCATCAACAAAAAGAGGGAGACAGATACAGAGAAATAAATTGATTAAACTAACCCATCTTGTGGTGAGTAGAAACCAAGAAGTCTTAAATTATCACTTAAATCTGAAACTTTAGCTCCAGTATCGTCGTAAAGCTCAAGACACATTGAATCAACAGAAGTACCACATTTTTTCCAGAGCTTTTCTTTTACAGATTCCACGGTCATCTGAGAGAAAAGATACAAATTTTAAACCAGGAATAAAATTTCCCAAAGAGATCCTCATTTTAAATGAGTAATACCAAAATCTAAAATCTTTTTCGGTCAACCTCCCATCACCAGGAAGATATTTAACAGCACGGTCCAATTGTCCATGTGCAAGCTGCTAAATAACTAAGTAAGAAAGGATGGCACAAGTAATATTGCCTAAAGGTTGGGGAACACATAAGCATTTAATAGAACCATGAAAGGATGGCACAATTAATATTGCCTAAAGGTTGGGGAACACATAAGCAATTAATGGAACCATGAAAAAGAATTGGGAGAAAAAAGGAAAAAATTCAGCTAAAAAGGGCTACTGTTCTCAGAATTGCAAAATCCTTTCCTTTGTTCTTGCTCTTCCCTATTTTGTTATAATATCTACTTAAAAGCTTGTGCAGCTAAGGATATTTGTAAGATGGCTATCATTTAAACAGTTCATTGCCAAAAATTCATGAATGACCAACTTCTTTTGCAAACATAAAAAACATTTTTGATGTATAAATAAAGAGTATTTACAATCATGCATTTACCTATAAAAAATAAATAAATAAAAAGTATTGACAAAAAAATAGAAACCCATCATGTCTACAATTAATGAAACTGATCAGTGAACTCTGAATGCTTTCGAGCCCTCCTCTGTTCCCTTAGCCTGTAAGACAACGATAAAGAATCACCTATCATGTTGAAAGTGGAGTGCTGGAAAAAAGCCTCTAAATAAAGATTTAAACTCCACACTGTTGATTGTTGTAACTTGGACATAACAGGAACTAAAAAACAGGCAACTAAATGAAATGTCACCAAGTATCAAGAGGGACAAATTCTTGGTTTCTCTACCAAGATGGTACTTAGTGATGTCCACATATCTTCCATAGAAATAAGCTGATGAGACTCACAAAGATCCCAAACAAATATACATATTTTTCATCCCTGCAGATTGATTCAGCCACCAGACTTGCATGGAAAAATTGAATGTAGCAGTTCTCATCTTAAAACACAACTTGGGAGCTATTACAGGAAATAATTAGCAATCTCATCAAATAGACAACTCTATTAGACATTTAGACTAGACAACAAATCATTACAACTAAAAGGCGTATGGAAAGTCAATATAATTAGAAAGCTCTAAGAAGTTCAGTTTCAGACAGATGCCATCTCAAAGTTCTATTACCCACCAGTTGCAGCAGTATCCATTTCATATCCAAAGGAAGCAGGATATCCTAATCCAACAAGAAGGCTTTCGACAATCTCAAAGACTCGGTTAGTTCTTGGAAATGAGAATGTTCGCAGGGGTTGTCGCCACCGGTAACTTCCCTCAGCCAGATAGAGGGGCAAGACGATCCTTTCCATCGTCGGAGAGGGGGAGGAGATGAGTTTTTGCAATTGAAACAAAGAATTTCTCCTTGGATGAGCCTTGGGCGTATGGTAAGAAGCTGATGAAGCTGTCTGAGATTAGTAAGGGCAAAATGAGCTCCATGTTATTGGATGGAGAATAGAACTGCCATTCTTTCCACAAAACAAAACAATACCCTTTCAGAAGAATCAGAACCAGATGAACAAACAGCATCCACCTTATAGTTCGGATCTGCTGCTCCCAGATCAGCTTCAAATACACAAGTTACCATTGCATAGACCCGCTTTCGAAGGCTTCCGACAATCTCAAAGACTCGGTTAGTTCTTGGCAATGAGAATGTTCGCTGAGGTTGTCGCCGCCGGTAACTTCTCTCAGCCAGAAGGTGGGGGAAGACGATCCTTTCCATCGTCGGAGAGGGGGAGGAGATGAGTTTTTGCAATTGAAATGAAGAATTTCTCCTTGGAAGAGCATCGGACGTACTGTAAGAAGTTGTTGAAGCTGTCTGAGATTAGTAAGGGCAAAATGAGCTCCATGTTATTGGATGGAGAGTTCTTAGAGAAGATAACAGGTTGTTGTGAGGAATCTCTAATGGTTGGGAGGGAGAATAGAATCTGGAAAAGAATTGCAGGGAACCACTCGTGTTTTGTCAAGTGCAAAGGTAATGTTGGGGGTGAATATCTCAGAGTTATGTTGACGGTGGATTCCATAGCTTCCTGGGTCTGCATCCCAAAAGGAAAAGGTCATTAGGGATGGAAGTTGTTCCTTATGAAGATCAGAGTGTGATTGCAGGCTCCGGCTGAAGTTAATCGAACTTGTCAATCGGAAGATTTATCACGGGATCATTTGGTCATATCAGAGGGTCTGGATATGCATCTCAATGGCAGCGTTAAAGCCTCTAAAAGCATTGTGTTGAGATTGATATTGAGAGTTGTAGCTCTGGGGATAAATGGGGTTCTGCGTTACTTTTATGGGCTAGGGATCAATTGGTGAACTAGGGAGAGGTGGGTTCTGAGCTAGCCTTGTTTTATAATTTAGATTCTAGTTATCACCGGACTTTCTCATGAAAACACAATCTTGTTTCCCCCTTCCTCTGTGATTAGCCACCATCTTCAAAGCATGAGTTCTTTTCCTATGTGTTCGAAAAAGGACCATGCGATCAGACGATGGTCTGAGATGTCAATCACATATCCACTCAAGATGAACAGAGATGGAAGTTGGATCCGAGTGAAGGGCTTGCTGTCGGAATATTGGTCGGAAGAGATTTTGACGCTATCGGAAATACTTGTGGGGGGGCTTATTAAAGTTGGTGATGAGTCCCATTTTGGCTGGAGTTTCGAATCAGCAGTCCTCTGTGCGCAAGAACCTTCCCTTTGTTGATTCCTCGACCAGTTGCCATGAGAATCCGAGAGGATACATTCCTTCTTCAGATGGAGTTGGTTCAAACCGATATCAGAATCAACATCCACTTAGAGGAGAAGAGTTCGTGTGAACAGCCAGAGGAAGAAGACAATGAGGTGGCATTGCTAGGTCCAAGTGCAATGAAAGGATTGGTGAGGGTTAACCAGGGTTTGGGGTTGACCGCGGGTCAAGAGGATGGGGTTTATGTCAGGCCAGGCGGAGGTTTGCATGATCGGCACATGCCATCTAGTAGGTGTGAAGGTGCGGCAAACAGTAGTAGGTTGAATTTTGAAACTCAAGAAATCACTGAAATCGGACCAGTGTCTTAACCAAATCCGGGTTGGTATGCCTGCAGGGAAAACCCAGGGTCAAATAGAGGCTTCAGACCATGGGCCAGCTCACCGCTCTCAGTTCAGGAGTCCTAGTGCCACGCCTCAAGTTCCACACCCAACAAATTCGGTCTGGAATTCGAAGAACGACCATCATCTTCACAAGGAAAATGGATATCAGATGCACAGCATAATTTATTACAACCATTATACAATTATATATATTAAAATCTACAATGTTCCACTGTTGTTCTACAGTTTAAATCTAAATAAAATTAATAAAAGTACATCGTCACTGAATCTAAACCTTTAGGATGACCTAGCTACCCAACCCACACTTCCGCTGCACTACTTTCACAATCAAGTTTTCATTAATTACCTGCAAAACACTATATACACATGCACCAAGATACATATATATACAGGAAAACTTAATGAGGTATTCATCCTAGTAAGAAATCAACCATGCCATGGTGAAGCATCAAAATAAACAGTTCATGTCTTAAAACAATGTAGTTTAATGAGGCTTGCAATTTAATAACAAATATGAGAACATGAAGCATTAGAACATGTGAAGGAAATTAATTAACTGAAACAACCATTACCCCCACTGGGATATACCAGGGTAAGGGCCTCACTATTAGGTAGCCTTAGGCGATGCATCATCATCATCCCCACTGGGAGAATACCAGGGTAAGGGCCTCCCTAATGGTTAGTCTTAGGTAATACAGACCATCACCATTACCCCCACTGGGTGATACTAGGGTAAGGGCCTCACTATTAGGTAGCCTTAGGTGATGCATCATCATCACCCCCACTGGGAGATACCAAGGTAAGGGCCTCTCTAATGGCTAGCCTTAGGTAATAAACACCATCACCATTACACTCACTGGATGATACCAGGGTAAGGGCCTCACTATTAGGTAGCCTTAGGCGATGCATCATCATCACCCCCACTGGGAGATACCAGGGTAAGGGCCTCCCTAATGGCTAGCCTTAAGTAATAAACACCATCACCATTACCCCCATTGGGTGATACCAGGGTAAGGGCTTCAGTATTAGGTAGCCTTAGGTGATGCATCATCATCACCCCCACTGGGAGGTACCAAGGTAAGGACCTCCCTAATGGCAAACCTTAGGTAATTCGACACCAAAGCATAAACCCCTTCCCAATGATCAAATGGACACTCCCGTCACTTGCAAGTACTGCTTCATATGTTTATTATCGATGTCCAAAACACATGCATATCATAACATATGGATATCAATTTCGACGTGGTACGCTAACCATTTTCTTTATTTATTTCAACTACTTTTTAAAACAAGTTAAATTCATATTTTAAATCTTCAATTCCAAGGCAAAACAATTTCCAAATATCCTATTTAAACCCCTCAAATTATCTCATTAAAAACCTATACATAAAACACCAATATGTGCTACCATATACTATGGGTTCAATTAACCCAAGGCTAGCCTTCGGCTAGCCAAGCATCTTACTCAGTTAACCGAACTCTCTAGTTTGGTTAACCAAACCAGCAACTGAATTTACTGCTGCAACTTCAAGTTGCTGCAATTCCTTTTACCCTTTTTGATCCACAATCAAAACCCAATGTTCAAGAACCTTTTTATCAATTAAATCATCAATAAAAGCTTCAAAATAACATGTATAATTCCTATTTTTTTAGATTGTTTTACACATAATAATCTCTGAATTCAAAACCAGCATTCAACTTTTCCAATTCATAAACATGCACACACATATGCTGTTTTTCTTTATCAAAATCATTTATACCCAATAAACCTTCAATTCTCATAGATTATAATCTAAAACTGTATAATCAAAAGATATTCATCTTCTTACCTGTTTTTCTGCAAAATCTCCAAAAGAGCAGCAACTTCTCCTTGCTAGAACCAGGCTACGACTGAATCAACCTCAGCTTTTGCCTTCTTCTTCTTCTTCTTCGTCTTCTTCTGTACCTTTTAATTCAACAGCTTACTAAACTAAAATTAACTTAGTTTAGGACTTATATATATCCTAATTAGTAGGTTACTTGTTATACTAATTATTTTACTAAGTGTAACTCCTAAACTGATTATAGGATTAGTACTTAGATTAATCTTAGGTTATTAAACTAATTAACTTTGGTTAAGTCTTACTAATCAAGAGACACTTGTTTCTTTCTTTCTAATGGCATGGACACATGTCACTTACTGTGACACATGTCAATCAAAGACATCGTTAGCTTTTGAAAAGACTAATGGCAAAACCGTAATATAGTATTTATAATAATATCCTTACTTTATAAGATGTTTACAAATTTGCCATTACTTATATTTACATATATGCCCCTTTGATCCGGTGTATCTCACCCCTAGGATTCCTGTATCTATCAACCAATGAGGTGAGTATAATTAGATTATCTAATGATTAATCACAATTAAGAACTAATTAATCATACTTAAATATTAATTAATCAAGTTTATTATTAATCAAAGAATCACCAATATAGGACTTCTAGGTATACTAACCAATTCAGCTCAACACACATATGAATATATATATTATCCATTCTTCGTCATTATCATCTATCCTATGCTGGCTATCAACTTACTTTGTTATACAAATAAGTTATATCATATTAAGTATTTATATAACACCTAACTAAATGTACTTAGTGGTAATCAAGGTTCTGGTCATTACACCTAGACCCAATCGATCTATTAGGGATAGGGAAGGCCCTTTATGTTTTGTGGTCCCTAGCTCGTCATATGGTCCGGGCCCAAGAGGGGCAGACGTTGGCCCAAGCAAGGATTTAAATCACTTTTCAGTCCGCGAGAGCTCTCCTAGTTCGTGCAAGCCCGATCCAATGGTCGATGCACAAGCCCACAAGAGCTCACCTAGTTCGTGTGAGCTCGATCTAATGGACGGCATAGTCTTTAAACTCGGTATCGGATAAGGGATCGCCTCGATCCGATACCGAGTTGGATCGGTGATCCAACTCTGAATCGGCCAATCCAAACCATGGTTCGGAAATTAAAAAAAAAATCAGAAAACTAGTAAAAAAAATCGATATATCAAACCACCCTTTCACACTGATGCTTCATTTTCAAAGTCTTAGCAAAGAAAAGAATAAAAAATAAAAGAAAAAGAAGAGAAGAGAGCAACCAAATCGATATTCATGAGAGTCTTTGTAATCTCTTCCTATAGGTAAGACGTAAGACGCCATGGATGCAGCAACTCTCTCTCTTTCTCTCTCTATGTCTCAACACCTTGGATCGCACAGCGGCATGCCAGCACAAGTCTCTCTCTCTCTCTCTCTCTCTCTC
>JAUPMG010031333.1:0-14664 GCA_031762675.1 Pachysandra terminalis | reverse complement strand
AAGTTGCAGAGATGGACCACAACTAGAGCTTTTTGGTTGAACCAATGTAAGAGAATTATTAGATATCTAAGATTCAAAGAATATCTATGAGTAGTTTACTTTTAAAAAGAACTTGGGGCAGTAAATTATAGACCCTTTGAGCATCAAATCTCCAAATTAAAAGAAAAGTCATTACAAGATAAGAACCAGAAGCACTTTGCTTAATTAAAAAGCTTAGGATAACGCAATATCATGTTCAATTAAACTGAGTCAAAATCCAACTTTTTCTCTTCTTTTTACTTAATTAATGACTTAATTAGCACCAAAATATGATCTCGACGTCTCGGACCGTTACGCCGTCACTCGCTGGGTGAGTCAAACCCATCAAATTATATATGTTTCACGTAACGCCGTTCACTCCCAACAGATTCCTATTTGCATGATATTCTCTTTTGAGTATGTATAACTGTAAGTTAATTGCTCACCTTGTAAGGGTGATTAGAGCAAAGATGCATAAAATGCACTCTCTCTCATCAAGAAAAGGCTGAGAAGGCTTGACCTGATGTAGTGGATGCTTACTTAGAAGCGTTGGATTGAAATAATATGCACCTTGTACACTGTGCTTCAAATGGGTATAACATGGCGCTTCTGTGTCGAAATTAGGCGAATCATATGTTGTTGGAAAGCTAATGACGAGAGTTGTAAGACTAATGCTACGTCATGATGTGAGATGTTTTCGATTGTTTGAAGTCGTTTAGACCCTCAAAACGGCCTCCGAAGTTTTTGTTACCGTTTTAGTAATTCTTGTGAACTTATTTATTTTAGTATTCTTTTTAGCAATTTGGGGATTCTGTTGAGTTGGGAATTTAGCATAAATATGGAAGATATTGTAGAGAGGAAGGATTTACATTTTTTTTTTCTTAAACCCTAGCAATTCTCTATAAGGTTGCTTGTTCTGTGACCAAATTCATCAACTCTTTTCTTCTTCAGTACCCTACATCAGTTTAACCACTATACACCAATTCAAAACCATGATTAACCAGTAATCCAAATCTAGTAGTAAAAATTCTATTAAAAATTCCAATGAGGTGAAGCAAAACTTTTTATCGCAAAAACATTCTTCGGATATGGATCATGAAGCAAGTTTAGGGTTTGATCAAAAGAAACTTCTCTCCCATGGTTTCAAGGATCTGATCCGGTCCGTATTGGCCGGTCCGATCCCAAGCCACAATACAACTATTGTATCGTGAGGCTTTGAATCGGACCGACTAGTACAACCGGTCCAGTGATCGGTAAAACTAGTCCAACCGATCTAAAGTTAATTTTTTTTTCTCTCTTATAAATGGAACGCTCCAACAGGTATCGACTTGGACCAGTAGTACTGGTCCGGCCAGTATCGTCGATTTGGATCAGGATTGACCGATCCGATCCCTAATCCCGAGACTTAAAACCTTGTTCTCTCCTCTAATATGTTGTGAATGTAATAGTGATGTACTTTCAAACAAGCATGAATTGGAACATATACTAATCATGAAAATCTTACTTACGTACTAAGCTTGCTAATGACATAGTTTCGAGCATCGGATTCCGAATCTTTCGAACAAAATTCTTTTCATGAGTTTCCCTCATTGACCTCAAGGATATGTTATATATATATAGATTAACTGGTCAAAAAAGCAGCTACATATTCATTAGTGTCTCCCCCTAGGCTCCATTATATAGCTTTTAGCAAGATTCTTGTCTTACTTTAAGCTGGCTTTATGTAACTTCATATGCTTTGTTGATGGTTGGTCAAATGAACCCTTTTCAAGTGAACCATTTCTGTAGCATGTCACCTGGGGTCCAGGTTGCTGTACCAGTTGCATATATAGTAAGACTTCATTCCCTTTTCAGTACATCTTATCAAGTAAAAAAGCACAAACTAAAGAGCAATCATGTTTAATTAGTACAACTAATTAACGTGCGTAATTTCGAGTTTAACACACTAATTGGACTAATCTTACATCTTAAAAAGAACATCTGAAACAGGAATAGGAATGGAAGAAGTTTTTTCACGCTTTATTTCCCTTGTAATACCCCATCTGGGATAACTCCAGTTTCGTTTAATTAATACTATGTTACCATTATCAAAAAAGAAGAAGAAAAATCATCTTCATGGTCTTGTTTCAATAATGCTAACAATTACGATGCGTTTGTCCGGGTTTGTGCTTCTGGATAAGCACTCATTGGATAAGTGACTCAATGAGAACACTTATCCACAACAACAATAAGCTGCTTACTTCAAAAAAAGTAACGTTTGGTAAATACATTTATTTAAGTGCTTATGAAAGTTTAGGGGTAAAATAAGTATTATGAAAATATTACTAAAGTTTAAAAATAGCTTCCTACATTTGGTAAATACATTTATTTAAGTGTTTATGCAAGTTTAGGGGTAAAGTAGGTATTACAAAAATACTACTAAGGTTTAGAAATAGCTTCCCGCATTTGGTAAATAGATATTTTATTTAAGTTGCTTATGAAAGTTTAGTGGTAAAATAGGTTTTATGAAAATATTGCTAAACTTTAGTAATAGCTACCCACATAAGTGATAAAAGAAGCTGCTGAGAGCAGCTTCTCCATATGGGTAGCCTTTCCTACTGCTTATGGGTAAGCACTTACCCATTGAGTGTTATCAAACACATTTTTAATTTTAAAAAGTGCTTTAATAAGCTATAAGTTCAAATAACCTTTTAAATAAGCCGAGCCAAACACAAAGATATTTCATCTTTTTTTTTTTTTGCCAGCTGTACAAAGTTTACCATTGATAATACGTCCTCGTCCTGTTCATTGGGTGGTCTTGAGATCAAATCTAAAAGATTTTTCATCTTTTTTTTTATGGACAATGCTCATTCATACCCAATTTCATGGGGGCCCATTAGGCTCAGCCCAACCACTTCCTTTTTGTCCTTTTTTGAAGCCCATTACGGAGCGAATTCAGATATGATCCAAAAATCTAAAGTATAGTTAGCCCTTAAAATTTAATGGATCGGATCTGAATATTTATATCCGATTAAAATCGAATTCGAATATAAATTCGATCATATCCGATCCGATTCGAATAGATTTTATAATAAAATAATAAAATGCTGATTTTTATTTATTTATCTTTTAAAAAAATAATGAAATAATATTTAAATTACACTTTTTAAATTTGGATGTATATTATTTCGGTCATGAACCGAATTCGAATGTGAATTTTTTTAGGGAAATATGATTTGGTAAACCATGACTGTCTTGAGGAGTGCTTCGTGCTAAATTGCGCAGATGTGCGCCGAATATCGAGTAATATGAGGTTTCTATTCGCCACTTGTAAATAAAAATGCTTCGGATTTGCTCTGCGTTTGGTTCTTCTGAGATTCAGACTGGTTGGATTCTGTCTTCCCCAGATATTCAAAGCATCAATGGCTGCTTGTAACTCTCTCTCTCAAATCACCATTGCACAACACTGAATTTCAATTAACTACCAAAAGGAAGAAAAAAAAATGAAAATCACTGGATTAGTGATCATCTTGCATGGAAAATTGGGGATTTTCTATGATAAGCGTTATTGGTTTGTAGTGGGTTTTGGGTTTTATTTGTTTATTTGATGAAAATATGATTTTTTGGGTAAAAAAAGAAAGGAATTAGAGCCTTATTAGAAATGTTTGGTTGGTTTTCTCATAATTGTTGTTTTCTTGTTTAGTTTCTGTTCTTGGTAGATGATTTAAAGTGGAATTAAAGCCTTATTTCTTCCATATTAATGTTAGGATTTCTCATAGTTTAATTATGAAAGTAACGGATTGAAGGTTTGAGTAGCTGATATTCTGCTAGTGAAAAATCATAACTCTTTCTCTCTCACTTGCTTTGAATCCTCTTGTGTTTAGTTTTTCTGGGATTTCTTGACCTAGCTTTAGCTTGGAAATTGTACATATATAAATTTAAAAAGCATGCATCTTCCATTGTTTATGCTCAATGTGCATAGAGAACTAGGATGCAGATCATTGTGGTTATATTGGTTTTTCTTATTTTGAGTTTTTCATTTTTTTTTTTATATGCTTACTTCCATCGACACATTTAAAAGAATTGAGCTTTCTTTTTGTTTCAAATTACTTTCAACCTTCATGAGCAGCATGAGAAGTTCAAGAATAGCCTTTAACTCCAATTTCAAACTTTAAATGGAACTCTGAGTTATGACATTGATTTGAATTTAGTTCCTAATCAAGGCAGATTGATGTTGGATTTGGCTGAAAAGTTCTGAAATTCTTTTTAGCATTTCTCGCATTTTGTCTTACATTGATTTTTTTCATAAACCGTTCCACCAAACAAGAGAGCGGCATCACATCGTTTTTCTTTAAAAAATTATCTAATTTTGAGCTTTTGTTCTTTCATTGGTTTCATTATATTTTACATACATTGTTTTTAGTTCTTGCATGGATTTGTTAAGCAGTAGACATCCATCACAGTTGAAAACTAAATAGTTGCAGGTTGCTTGGAGTATGAGATGGTAGGAAAGCAAATGGGTGATGATTGTGGTTGTCTAATTTTTGCGAGACCACACTCACTCTCAGGCTATAGAAGTATTCAAATATGAGCTCCATAAGTTGTTTATATATCTTGAAAAGTACTTGCATGTGCCCTTTTAATCCAGTGCTTTATGATGTAATATGTCAGAAGAATAATCTTGTGTGTAGTTGCATTAGTTGGTGCTTTGGTGATCCTGTGAGAGCACAGTGAAGCAGTTGTATCCATGGTTGTCAAATTGTGAATCGAATCGAAAATTGTTAGGAGCCACTTAGAATCGAATCTTAATTTTGAATCATAAATCATAAGAGTCATTGTAATTTTAGTAGAAGTAGGATTTGAGGTTTAGGTTTTGGGATTTCTGTTAGGAAAAGAGGTTTTTTAATGTTTAAAATTAGTAAACTATGTTTCTTTACTCGTATTTAATCATTTTAGAATACTATGTTCTATATAAACAAGGATCAAACCGAAAAAAGGGAAATTTTTCTAATAAAAAAAGAAGTGGAAATTTTTTTATTGTGGTAGAGTTGAATCGTTTAAATCGTATGATTAAATCGTAAATTATAAGATTCAATGTGTGAATCATAAGATTCAAACATAAACCGTTTTTTCACTGTTTTGAATTGATCTAGGGTCAAATCGAATCGCATCGTATGATTCATACAATGAATTGTAAGATTTTAACAACAGAGGTTGGATCTCTATATGTACCAGATTGAGGGGTCATAAGAAATACAGATTTCATTTTCCTTCTTTCATATTTTGGGTTTCTTGGTTTTCTGATTTCGGTATACTCATTTTAGCAATAGCATTTGTTATTTGCAGTCACTATGAGATTATCATTTGTTACTTCAATCCACCATGAGATTTACTTTCACCAGATAGTGATCCAACAACTTCTTTCATGTGTACATCTTACCACTGCTCATAAAAATCCACCAACCATTTTGATCTTCTTATACCCAATCTTGTTCTCTCCTAAATGGGTGCAATGCTTAGGGATTATCTTATTAAACAGAGAAGAGGAGAAAAAAAAGAGCAAAAAAATACCTTGTCTAGATATTTATAACCTATCATTTCTGTCTTGTTTCTTGTTTCAGGTAGTTTAGGAGGAGCTTCCAATATTAAGTGTTCGGCCTTTTATCTAGACTTTACTAGAACCAAATCTAGCAGCTTAAAACCACTATATGGGGTAAGAACTGGGATGAGACAGAAACAGCTACAATTCTCAAGTTTGGTGGTACGGCGAAGGTCAGGAAAACCAGTAATTGTAAGCTGTGGTCCATCTTCTGAAGCTAAATGTATGCTCTTTTTACTCATACGTATTTCGGTCATTTTTTTCAATTAATTAATTATCCTGTGTATATTATTTTTGCAAATGCTTGCATTTTTTACCTAGAGATATATCTCTTAACATTTCAATGATAACTTCAGAAAGTATATTTTACATGCCAAAAGTGAATACACCTAAAAACAGGCAAGTATATATATATGTGTGTGTGTGTGTGTGTGTGTGTGTGTGCATGCGTGTGCATGTATGTATATATACAGAAATGCACACATGGATAGACACACATGGATAGATTGGTTGGACGAACCAAAGTAAGGCATTGAATAAACTTAAAAGTAGAAAAGAAAGTTAAAAGTAACTTTTCTACTTTTATGAATAAAAGCGTGTTTGGTAAACTTTAAAGAATGCTTGGTGGTGGTAGTGGTGCGTGACGGTGGTAGTAGTAATGGTGTTGGGTGTGGTGGCAGTGGTTATGGTGTTAGGTGGTGGTTGTGATTGTGGCTGTAGGTGGTGGTTGTGGTAGTTGGGAAATGTTTTAGTTTTGGTATTAGGTGATGGTTGTGATTTCCAATGTGTGAGGTAGCACGATCGACATGAAACAGCTTCCCTTTCTAAAGAGTCTGTCTTGTCTTCTATACTTCTCTGATACAGATGGATAAAAGAATGTCTGATCTTCTGAACATTTTTGGGATTCACGTATAAAGAAGAAATCATTATTTAATTTTTTTATTGTAAGCTTAAGAAGTTCAATGCCTTTATAAAAGAACCCTAAAACACGACTAATATATTGTCTGTTTTTTCTGTTATTTCTTAACTGACATCAATGTGCTTTTATTGATGAGAACACAGCTTCCATGAATTTAGATGATTGTCCGAAAGAAACAGAATCTTCTAGGTTGACAAGCCAACTCATCTCAAATTCCTTTGAGGTGAGAACCTCATTATTAATTGTTGCCTACCATAGTATCAAATGGAATCTGAATGGCTATTTTATTCCCACCATTGATAGATCTCTGAAACTTTGAGTATGTCCGGACTTATAACAAAATTATTTCCATGTACTCTAAATTATATAGTTGCATTTGCTTGATAACCTTGTAAAGTAACTTGTGCAATTAGTTCTTTCAACATTTTCCCATATATGATGCAATTGCGGAATCTAAATTCTTGGTCTGATAGACTCATAAATACAGAGTACTATCAAACATGTATCTGTTCCCATTTCTCGGTCTGCCCTTGGGAAACAATTCAAATAATGTCCCATTGACTTGATTCTATTTTGTTAAGAATCAGAGTGAGATTTCCAAAGTGCTTTTTCTATTTTGGTAGTGTCTTTGGATTAATTTTTTACAGTTCGCACCATCTGCTATCAGATTAGACCTTGATTATTAGGTTACAATGGCAACAAGGCATGTCGAGTGGTCCGAGGACTCCTATGGAAAGAGAAAGATATCAAAGAACTTCGAATCAGATTAATGCAGTTTGAAGCATAATATGATGCGACAGCTTGCTTCTAATTATGATAAGGGATACAATTTCAATTACTCATGGGAAACCGAAGAAACGCAGAAACAAATCTCATCAGATAGAATGCTTTTACATCGTTCTTCCTCTCAAGTATTTTCAATGAGGGTTTATAGGAGATTACATTCGTAGCTTCTTTCCGTTTTCACTGGACAGCTATTAACCACCTACTTAAATGCAGCATTTCCAAAGACATGTAGTCAAGAAATCTAAGAAGACTCAATCAAGTTAACAAACGTAATATTAGCAAGTTTAACTGAAAAAAAGTAACACTTCCCCCGAATATGGTTTGATTTTAATGTTGATACACTTTTTATTTTTTATTTTTATTTTTTGCACATTTAAAGTGTCAATTAGGATTTTTTTCTTCCAAGTAAAATCCCTAATTGCAGCTCTATTTTGGAATTCTTATACTTGATTGAAATCCAATGTCTGTAACCCATCCAATCTGCGATAATTTTTTGGTGAATGAAGCAGAATATAGGAATAGGCCAGAAACTGAGAGTAGATGTTTTGCAATTGTCGTGTCACTTTGATTTCTTGCGTGATGGGACACAAAGGCTTGAAGGTCTCACCATCTTACACAGTATATGCTGTTGGCAGATATTAACGAAGACATATTTCTCCTTTTAACTGTTCAAGTATATAAGAATATTAAGTTTATTGGAGTCGGTAGGAAACAGTAACCCGGGTGGTTTTAGATTCCTCCTTTTCTTTATTTCCAAATATTTTACGTGGATTAACTCTCAAATCTGTTTACAGGTGGAATCTTTGCTCACAGACATCTGCGACACAACTTCCATTGCAGAGTTTGAATTAAAAGTAAGAAGTTGATTCCTCTCTCTTTTTTTTTTGGTTTATTGTTTTGGTTTGATTGCAAGGAATCTTCTAATTATTCTTGTTGTTTCTTTTTTGGTACTTTCTTTTTTCTTGTTATTGGTAGCTTGGCAAGTTTAGGCTATATGTAACAAGGGACTTGGTTGGAAACAGTATTCCTCCTCCAAGCTCTCCACCTGTCACTACAAATAGAGTTGCTGAGACATCTGAGTTAAATGGGTCAGTGTCTGCACATTCTTTATCCATCTACAAACCAGTTCCTTCTTCAGGAGGAGGTCAGACATTCCTTGATAAAGCTACAGATGAAGGATTAATGATACTTCAGTCACCTAGGGTGAGGATCTAAGACTTGAATACTTCCATTTGTTCTAGAAACTCACTAACACAGTAACACTATATATGTTTTGCAGGTTGGATATTTTAGGAGATCACGAACTATAAAGGGAAAGCGTGCACCTCCATCATGTAAAGAGGTATTTCTGTTGCTATCGTGAAAAAATCAGATCGTACACTATGTTTCTTTGTCTTTTAAATGTTTAAATTACAGCTGATGCTATAACTCGATACTTGGAATGAAACCAGGCTGTATTAATTGGTCCCACCAAATATTCAGAAGGGATGTAATTATGATTTATGGGTTTTCGACTACGAACAAAATAACCATGAGGTCAACCAATTTTGTGAAACAAAGAAATTCTAATTTTATATTTTGGTTTTTGAGTATGTTTTGAATTTTCAAACGTGCCTTACCCGCCTTTGCCCAACTTTATCACCCCAAATCTCAAAGAATTCCTTCTGATCAGTGGTGTCAGCCATTCAATCACATGTCCTCTCTATTCGTAATTTCCCCTTGATTGCTCTACTAATTTTCTTTCTTCTATTGATCTCTGTCGTTAAAATCTTATGATTCTTTGTATGAATTTTAAAATTCAATTCTATTTGACCCTAAATTGATTCAAATCAGTGAAAAATTGGTTTATGTTTGAATCTTACAATTTATGATAAATCATACAATTCAAACGATTCAGCTCTACAACACTATAAAAATGTCGGTTTCCCTTTTGTTTCTTTTTTCCTTTCTGTGGTTCGTGACTCAATTTACTAGTCAAATCTTCAACTCTTCTTTAAGTTTCTACTATTCTGCAATTATAAAGAAGGGAATACTATTGAAAACTTGAAAACCATTAATTACATGTCAATTTCTCTAATATGCTTCAACTACGAAATTCTAGATATCTCCTTTTTATTATTATTTTTTTCCTGCGACAACAAGGCCATCAACTTTTTGTTGACTCAGCATGTGATGTTTCTTAACAGAAGCAAACCGTGAAGGAAGGCCAAGTGCTTTGCTATATCGAACAGCTTGGAGGAGAGATCCCAATCGAGGTTTGAGTCATGAATTATTCCACATATTATGTATTTCGGCAATACAAAAATCACATACATAGATACATGTGTCGATTAATGTTTGAAAGTGTGTGGGAGACTGAGATCTTGAGGCTCGAGATAAACCTCCGAGGCTTTAACCTTAGAGGCTCAATTCCCTTGAGGCTCGCAGCTGCATGTATGAGACTCGAGCAAGGTCTATACTTTGATTTTGTGCTTCTGACATACAAAAAAAAAAGTACAAAAGTAGGCTGTAAGACTACGCCTGGATGATAAATCTTTCTTCTTTTTCTTTTATTACAAGGAGGTAGATCACCCTGTATATTATGTTTGGCTTACTATAGATTTTAAAGCCTTCAATATTTTTTATTTATTTTTTTGGTGATGTGGAACCCCCCGACCCCACTTAGTGGGGACAGGGTAAAACCCCGGATACATGACCCCACCCACAGGGACCATATATTAGATAAGCCCGGGGACTCAAACCTGGGACCTCCAGTTCTTGAGCCGGAGAGCTTGCCAGTTAAGCTAACTCATGTGGGTTCAATAGTTTAGGTGTCATTAGTTTACAACTTGGCTTCTTTGTAGTTTCTACATTTAAATTCAGCATATTCTACCCTCTCCAAAATCTATATTTCTCTGAAAATTTGATATCATTTATGCTTATATGCAACAACCTAGCTTTCTTTTCTTGATCTTCCTTTCAATTTATCATTTTAATTAATTTTCCGTTCGATAAATATGTGAATGTCAAGCTTACTCATGCATTTAATATCCGTTTGAGTCATGGAGAAGAAGAGGTTTCTTAGTTTTACTTCTCACGATACGCTTACTAGTAAATATATATGCCATTGTAACAAAGTGGGTCCTAATATTCTTCCATCCTTTCAGTCTGATGTTTCTGGGGAGGTTACCAAGATACTACGAGAAGATGGTGGTATGTTAACCGACTTCAATTTTATCTTCTGTCGAATGCTTTATGAATAACATTATGCATTGTCTCATTTGGTCCATTTTACTCTACAGAGCCAGTTGGTTACGGTGACGCTCTTATAGCAATCCTTCCTTCTTTTCCTGGGATAAAGAAGCTTCAGTAGACACTTAATTTTTAGCAAATTTTGTACTGGTTTTCTTCATTCCCTGCAATCAAGTTACTTGAGTAGATGCAAGACTTTGATTGTCTTTTTGTTCATTGTCATAACTATTTGTATGCACATTTCCTCATGCCACCTTTTATTGATTTTGAAGAGACACTTAATCTTTCCTAGTTTCTCTCTGAAAGGAAAACTATTGTGTTGGAACCTATTTTGTAACATGCTTACATCCTCTGCTGAGGCTATTTTTCTTCTTTGCATTTCTTTTCTTTTTTTTTTTTTGATTTTTTGATGTTTTTCTTGTGGTTGTCTATCCATTTCTTTGTGGCTTAATAGCTATGTACATTCGTTTCTATTTATACTATCTTCATTGTTCATCAACAAAAAATAAAAAAATAATTATGCAATGAGTTGTGAAGATGTTATAAACATTCTAAGGGATTGCATAAAGGCTAAACATGTTCACACTAGCATGTTTTTTATTTTATTATTTTATTATTTTTTATGAATAACCATAAGGGGATATATATATAATAAAATGCCAAATGAAGAAAATACAGAAGAGAAAGAAAATTAAAACAGACCCAGCGCACAAGGAGAGCACCAGGCAAAGAACAAACAAAAGTGGACAAAGCAGTCAATAAAAAACAGCTAAAGTAAAGACTATCCTGCAGCTCCCAAAAACTCCAAAACTGGAGTCCACAAAACCAACCGCCTGCCAATCATCCCCATCAAAGATACAGCCCACGAACATCTCCTCCATTGCAATCCCAACTCTAGCAAGCCGATCTGCCAGCCCATTACCAGATCTGGGAATGTGGATAAAGGATGCCTGGACCCTCTCACCCAGAGATTTGGTCAACTTGACATAATGTAAATATATCCAAGGACAAGAAATCAGCTTAGACATCCAAGAAATCACTGAGGACGAGTTGCCTTCAACCACCACCTGAGAAAAGCCCACTCTGACCGCCTCTCTGCAACTCATGAGAAGGGTCAACAACTCCACCCTCGAAGAATCACCTTCCCCCACCAGACCGGAGAAAGCATGAACAATATGTCCACCATGATCTCTGAGAACCCCGCCAATCCCAAAAGCCCCTGAATTACCAGAGGAAGCCCCATCAAAATTAACCTTCACAAAACCAGCCGGTGGGGGAGACCACCGACACACCACAGTCTGAACCAAAGGAGATGTGAGAGCATAACTGGACCAGCTCCTCAAAACATCCGCCATAGAAATCCCTCCAAAAGCAGGCAGAACAACCATCCAAGAGCAAACTAATGACAGTATCGCATCAATAATAAGTGTTGTTGATCTACTCTTATCCTCAAATATCCTCAAGTTTTGTTCCCCTCACAGAACCCACGGAGTCGCATGCCACACCCCTTGGTACATCAGCCGGCCCCGCAGCCCCAATCTTGGGAAGCGCCACTAAACTACACCCACACCCACTGACATGACCCACCAAAACCCTAGTGTACTAACAAAAGAGGACCACACCTCTAAAGCCAAAGAACAGTGAATGAACAAGTGAGCCATGGATTCTCCATCTTTTCTGCACATAACACACATATGAGACGATATCACACAATTTGGCCACCTTCTTTGCAACTTGTCACATGTATTGATCTTATACAGGATCGCAGACCAGACAAAGGCCTTAACCCTAGGAGGAACAAACGGTCTCCAAACATACCGATGGGGGAAGAGGGAGGGAGACAGCAGATGCAGACGTAGAATCGAGAAAAAAGACTGAATCGAGAAGAACCCACCACTACAAGCACTACAAATCCGCCAGTCCCTAATTTGAGGGTCGTTGAAAACACCCTCAAGATAAGCAAAAAAGGGACCCAGCCTCGACAAGCTCAGAACTTCTCAGATCACGGTGAAGACCAAGATTCTAGGAGAGACATGACGCAGACCAAGACAAAACCTCAGATACAAGTGCATCCCGACTAGAAACCACTCTAAATAGACGAGGATAACGAACCACCAAAATAGACTCCCCCACCACAAATCATGCCAAAATTTGACCTGAAGATCATTACCAACACAGAATCGGACGTGACAAAGGAAT
Organism: Pachysandra terminalis; assembly: GCA_031762675.1. Classification (NCBI taxonomy): domain Eukaryota; kingdom Viridiplantae; phylum Streptophyta; class Magnoliopsida; order Buxales; family Buxaceae; genus Pachysandra; species Pachysandra terminalis. The sequence goes on along the minus strand of JAUPMG010031333.1, from coordinate 1,933 downwards.
GGGGGAAGAACAGAAGAAACCTCTTTCTAGATGCTGGAGCATGAACATCTAGCAGATCGATTACTTTCCCAGCCATTACTGTGTTCACCATATTTGCTATGAATGACTATTCGCCAAAGAGCCTCTTTCTCCCTACTGAATCTCCAAAGCCATTTTCCAAGAAGAGCTGTATTGTGCCAAGCGATATTCCCCAGGTTGAGACCACCCTCCTCTCTTGATCTACACGCTACCTCCCATCTGATAAGATGACACTTCTTCTGACTCCCCACCTCCCACAGGAAATCTCTCTGAAGTTTTTCCAACGACTTCACCACCTTACCAGGAGCTCTAAAGATGGAAAGATAGAAGACAAGGATATTAGCCAGAGCAGCTTAAATCAAAGTAAACCTACCCCCAAGTGACAAGTAACCTTTCTTCCACGATGATAACCTCTTCTCCACCCTATGTACCACTGGGTCCCATAAACTAATCGCATGTTTAGTTAATTTTTAGTAGTGAATGCCTTTTAACTCCCAAAGAAAAAGTGAAAAGAATAAAAAATTCATTAAATATCACATTTTAATCATTTATAATTGTAAAGATTTTGCAAAATTATGTACGTGATCAATGGTCCTACTAATAAACCTTGAATCTAAAATACCCTTCTTAGTCTCTCGACTAAAAATGGATCTTATTTTACCATCTTTATCATTTTTTTGTAAAATCTAACCAACCATAAAAAACGATTCTCCAAGGGGTATATCAATCAATGATACAATGTCGTTAATTGACCAACCCCTTGAAGTAGGGGTGTAATTTGGTCGGTTTGGTTCGGTTTAGTGGTCAAACCTAAACCAAACTGAATTGCATTACACTAAACTGAAAACCAAACAAAACCAAAATAGAAGCCAATTAAAAAAAATCGAAAATCAAACCAAACCAAAATAAAAATAAAAAAAATTCGGTTTTTTAGTTCAGTTTGGCAAAATTAATACTATTTTTGTATACAAAACACATACGCACACATATCTATATATTATATATAATCTAATTTGGGTTTTTCAGTTTGGTTCGGTTTAGTCGAAGCCTTAACCGAAAGCCAAACCAAACTAATTCGGTTTTTTATTTTCTAAACCATAACCAAACCAAAATGAAAAAAAAAACTAACAAACCAAGGAGAATAATAAAGATTTGATCAAAGTGTAACTATTAGAAACTATAAGGCTGTGTTTGGAACCCTGGATTTCAGAAGAAAAGAAAAGAAAGAGAAAAGAAAAGAAAGTTCATTACTTTCAACTGTTTGGTTGGATAGGGAAAATTATAAAGAAAATACTTTCTCTTGTTTTATTGTGTAAAGAAATCCAAATGAAAATTAGTCAGTTTTTTCTATTAGCCATACAAAATAATTTTTTTTTTTTGATCAGTAAAAAGTCAATATATATAAAATTAGTATAAACAATACAAAGGCTAACTATTGAACACCTAAATAGCTAAACCCAAAACCCAAAGTACATACAAAAAAATAGTCACCCCCCTAAAAGCAATAAAGAAACACCTAATAGATGAAGAATTAATTCCAATATAAACCCCACATACAGTCAAAATCTCCAAACTTGATGCCAAAGAATTCTGGCAAACTAGAGACCCAAGAAAAAAGTAAAGATAGAACATTTTCGATCAATTTGTGGCTGGGTGAAACCTTTCCATCAAAAGTCCTACCGTTCCTTTCACACCAGATTGACCACGTAATCGCTGCAGGACAGAGATTCCATAAAATCGCACTTCTCCTTAACCCTCCCTTCTTCTTTATCCAGCCCCAAACCTTTAACTCTTCTTTTAGACCACACTGCATAACTTGCTTTACGCCGAACCTATTGATGAAGTGATTCCAAATATTCCAAGAAAATTCGCAATGAAGAAACAGGTGAGCGGCTGTTTCCTCATCCTTCATACA
>JAUPMG010031323.1:0-14664 GCA_031762675.1 Pachysandra terminalis | reverse complement strand
CGATTCGTGGTGGAGAAGAGTAGCATCTCTGTTCTATCACCTGAACATCTCCGATCGAAGCACGATAGCGCGATTGGGAATTTTGGAATCCCTGAATATGGGGGTACTATGATGGGATCTGTAATTTTTCCTGAAAAGGGATCTAATGGTTGTGAACCGTTCGATGGAAAGAACCCTTTTAAGTCCCGATCTTCTCGTCCCACAGTTCTTCTTCTCGATCGTGGAGGTAATTGATTTCAGTTCTGCGATTTTGATATCATGTCATGTAATCTAACTTTGTTTGATTAGAACATGAAGTTCTCAATAATGGGTATCCGTTAATTTTCTTTGTTTTTGCTTATTTTTCATATTTTCTGGGATTTCTCAGAAAGGGTGGTAGTTCATTACTTCATAATTTCGGTTCTTGATTTGCTTCAATCATACAGTTTTCAGGTTTTATTTTTTTTTTTTTTTTTGTCGTGCGTGTGTTAAATTATCTTAGTGTAATAATTGGTTTTTTCTTAATGGTTTTGCCTTTTATTTTGTTCTGAATCATGTCTCTTTTTGTTTCTGGATTTTCATGTGGAGTTGTTCGGAATCATGTCTCAAAGCAGCTCCTTTTTTTTTTTTTTGGCTTGCTCATTGATTGTTTGATTCATTCCTTTTGGTGAACTAGCTTTTCCTTGTTTCAATTATCTCTGTTTCTGGTTATGGTTCATCAGCTTCAGCTAATAAAGGTACCTTTTTCTTTTTGGTAAAATAACAAAGGAGTGTTACTTTCTTCTTATCATCTCTATTATATATCTTTTATCCACTATTAATCATCCTTCAAAGAGTATCAATGTATTATTTATTTTTAGAGACATGGGGAATTTCTTCAACAAACAAATGATCTTATGTATTGGGTTGCTTTTAATAAATTGTTACTTTCAATGTATTATTTATTTTTTTTATTTTTAGAGAAATGGGGAATTTATTCAACAAACAAGCAATCTTCTGTATTGGGTAGCTTTTAATAAATTGTTACTATCAATGTATTATTTTTATTGTTTTTTGTATATTTAGTGAAATGGGGAATTTATTCAACAAACAAGCAATCTTCTGTATTGGGTATCTTTTAATAAATTGTTACTGTATGCAAATTTTCAGATGTTTTGAATGGGTTTTATTAATTTCTTTCTTCACTCCAGAATGCTACTTTGCTTTGAAGGTATGGCATGGTCAACAAGCTGGTGCTGCAGCAGTTTTAGTGGCTGATAACATAGATGAGCCTCTAATAACCATGGATTCTGCTGAGGAGAACACTGATTCAGCAGGCTACATAGAGAAGATTAAAATTCCATCTGCTTTGATCGATCGTCCGTTGGGTAACGCTTTGAAGAAAGCATTGCAGAAAGGTGATGAAGAGGTTGTCATAAAATTAGACTGGACAGAGTCCATGCCACACCCTGATGAAAGGGCTGAGTATGAGCTCTGGACAAACAGTAACGATGAGTGTGGGATACGGTGTGACAAGCAGACGAATTTTGTGAAGAATTTCAAAGGTCACGCACAGATTCTGGAGAAGGGAGGTTATACCCAGTTCACGCCGCACTATATAACTTGGTACTGTCCTAAATCATTTATCCTCAGTAAGCAATGCAAGTCTCAGTGTATAAACCATGGGAGGTACTGTGCTCCCGATCCAGAGCAGGATTTTGGTGAGGGTTATGAAGGGAAAGATGTAGTGGTTGAAAACTTGAGACAGCTATGTGTCCATAGAGTTGCCAATGAGAGCAATCGATCTTGGGTTTGGTGGGACTTTGTGACCGATTTCCATATCAGGTGTTCAATGAAGGAGAAGAGATACAGCAAAGAGTGTGCCGAATATGTCATGAAATCACTCAGTAAGTGCTGCCATGTTGAGTTATTTTATGTATGATCAAGATTGGTTGTTGATTTTTTTTATTTTTTTTTATTTTAATGGTTTTAAATGGGTTAACAGATTTGCCTATTGAAAAGATTAAAAAATGCATGGGTGATCCTGAAGCCGATGTGGAGAATCAAGTATTGAAAACTGAGCAAGATCTCCAGGTTTCTCCTCTCTGTCCCTTAATCTCTCCACTAAGCATAAGATTTTATTGGGCTTCAAAAAAAAAACTTGCTTTTTTTTTTTAAACCTTTGTACTGATATGTGATTCTAGGTTGGTCGAGGTTCTCGTGGTGATGTTACTATCTTGCCAACTCTGGTTATCAATAATGTCCAGTATCGAGGTTTTGTTGCTTTAGCCATGCCATAGTGCTTATTATTTTGCTTGTTATTCTTCTAGTGCAATATTTCTATACCCGAGAGCCATGTTGAAATCCTGAAATTTCTGATTTTGCTTGGTCTGAAGGAAAATTGGAGAGGACTGCTGTGCTCAAGGCTATATGTGCAGGATTTAAGGAGACTACTGACCCTCCAATTTGTTTGAGTGGAGGTTGACATAGCTTTTTCTCTTAAGATCAATAGTAAGCAATAGAACTTTAAGTCTGGGATGTGCAAATTCATATTTTGTTTTTTCTGTTATTCTAACAGATCTTGAGACTAACGAGTGCCTTGAAAGGAATGGAGGCTGTTGGCTGGATTCTCGATCTAATATTAGTGCTTGCAAGGTATTCCAAAAATTTATTTTATTTATCTGTTTGTGATTGTTCTGCTTAAGGGATGTTTTTGTATTGGTTATCAACTCTTAGGGGAATTTCTAAATGGGTTATCGTTTACTGATCCTGAGGTCACTTCTTTTTGTTTAGGATACATTTAGGGGTAGAGTCTGTGAGTGCCCTGTCATGAATGGTGTTCAGTATCATGGAGATGGTTATATATCTTGTGAAGGTATGCTTTTCTCCCTTCCTTTATTATCCGCAAACAAATATATGCCTTAGATGAGAAAAAAGTGACAAGTCTCATGCACATATGTATGCACGGATTCACGCCTATACAATTCAAGTACAGTCATTTATTGCCCTACATGTTCTTTCCATAGTCAAACACTTGCCATGATCGCAGAATATTCTTTTTGTTTTCTTGCATCAAGAGCTCAATATTTGAAGTCAACTCTGCAAAGAATCCCATGTTTCTTCTCTCCTGTAGGTCAAGCTTTCCATAGCAGCATAAGCTAGAACTATATTTTCTCACTTTCTAGTAGCCTGTGTTTTCTTTCTTCTAGTCGTCCACATCCCATAGCCATCTCACCATGCTGATTCTGGATGCGTTTTAGCTGAATTTACTCATATATGGAACTTTTTATGCTGGTATGCAAATAGTTGGGATATGAATGTCTATTGCATTTCTATATCTCTCCTCTGCAAGCTGTTCAAGCTCCTTGTGCATAGATTCAGCATTCTTGAGACAAGGGCACATTCATCCAGGTGGATGACCCCAACCAAGGTTTTCAATTTCGATTTCGCCTAGCGGGGTGGAGTTGGCGAAATTTCGCCGAAATAGCGGAATAGTTCTCCAGTTTGGAGAAATGTTGGGAAAAAAAGGAATTTTAATTCCAAACTTTTTAAAGGTTTAAATGGGAGTAAAATACTCCTAAAAGACGTAAAATATGAAAAAAATATATATATTTATATATGCATACATATACATTAACATATATAATAGAGAAGTACAGATGCGCGCATCCTGTAGGGAGAATTCAGCGAATTTTCCTGACTTTTGCTAACCACAACTAGTTGGGATAAAGCGTATGATGATGATGATGATGATTACAATTCACACTTTATTACAATTTTTCTAAATGTTTGCATTATTTTTTATAATAATATGTATTTTTAATTAATTTTCTGAATTAAAAAGTAAAAGGGGGAAATATAGTAAATTTCTCCCTTATTTCATGTCGCCATACTAGAAAATGGCGATAATTCGCCGGCATGCCGGCGAAATTTAAAACCATGACTCCTACATTTTCTAAGTTCTTATAGCAGAAACAAAACTTCTTTCATGAAGCAGGCACACTGTTTATCAAAAAATTGAGTATGATTCTCCTAATTGGCGTCTGTATAATGGGTGCACAATTTAGAATCATAAAAACTATGTAATTCTCGTCGATTTCCCTTCATAGCAAATCCTATTTTAAGCTTTTGTAAGATTTCAAACCAACTTTAAACAGTATATGATGAATGGTGTTACCTGTATCTCTAGATAATTACTACTGAAGTTAATCTTCTTTTGTTCTTTATTAACAGCTGTGGGACCTGCAAGGTGTATGATGAATAATGGAGGTTGCTGGTCAGAAACTAGAAATGGAAAAACCTTTTCAGCTTGCTCTGTTCTGTCCTGTTATCCCTTATCCTTGATCTTCACTAATTGCTTTAATGCTTCTATTTCATTTAATTAATACACCAATGATGCAAATGCTAGTGAACTCCAAAGATTTCTGCTTACTTTCTTTTCCCATCTGACTGTTTATCTATTAAAATAAATAGGAATCCAAGCTAACAGGGTGTCACTGCCCTCACGGATTTCGTGGCGATGGTATTCATAAATGTGAAGGTGCATCTCACTGATCCAAATTTCATCACTGAAGTCTTTTCATGCCATCTCTAATATAATCAGTATCAAGTTTTTAAATTTCGATATCGCCATATTTTTCTGGCAAAAGTTCGGCGATATTTCGCCAGGTTGGAGAAATATTTCACTGAAATTTCGCCGAAATTCTGACAAAAGGGGGGGGGGGGAGTGAGAAAGGCTAAAGTCAGTGAATTCCCCCTACAGTTCGTTTCGCTGGGGCCATTTTGGCGAAATTTTGCTGGCATGCCAGCGAAATTTTAAACCTTGATCAGTATATTGACCATTTCTTCTTTGTGCAACAAACCAACATTTCTCTCTTGAATGTGTATCAGATATTAATGAGTGCAAGGAAGGTCTTGCTTGTCAGTGCAATGGTTGCACTTGTAAGAACACATGGGGTGGATACGACTGCAAATGCAAGGGTGACCGTTTGTACATAATGGAGCAAGACACATGCATTGGTAAGGCAAAACATATCAGTTATTGACCAATTTATCAAAACCAAAAATACTAGTAGACCTTGAATAGCTAGAAATTCTTTGATAAGGATTACAGGATTCCATACTTGAAGATTAGTAATTGCAAAGAAATTTTCATTTAGTTGTCAGATTTACCATCCAATGCACGACTGCAAATGCGGTTGATGTCTATGTTTGTTATGATCCTTGTTCATCTTTACTACAGCAAGGAATACGTCGAAATTCGCATGGCTCATTACATTCTTGGTCCTAGCGAGTGTGGCCGGTGTTGGTGTAGCAGGTTATGTATTCTACAAATACAGACTCCGGGTATGTGAAGCGGATAAGCATTTTAAAGGACACGGGTTTATTTTTATCAGTGCAAATGATCATTAATATTACCTTGTCAAAATATTTAAGATCTTTTTTTTTTTTTTTTTTTTTGTGCAGTCTTACATGGATTCAGAAATCATGGCTATCATGTCGCAGTACATGCCACTTGATAACAAGCAGACTGAGGCAGAACCCCTGCGACCAGGTTCATCAGTATAACAAGGTACCTGTTTCTTTCCCTTGTTGATAACAGTAGTCTCCATTTAACCCACACGGGTTAGCTCAACTGGTAGGATCCCCAGTTCAAGAACAGGAGGTCCCAGGTTCGAGCCCCCAGGCTTACCTGATATATGGTCCTTGTCGGTGGGATCATGTATCAAGGGTTTATCCTGTCCCCACTAAGTGGAGTCGGGGTTCCACGTCACCAAAACAAAAAAAAACAGTAGTCTCCATTTTTATTTACTTCACTCTGATATTTCCATATGTTTGGTATTTGTAGAAAACAAGATCCTTAGCAACTTGAAACATGGGATATAGGACAGGTTACATGAGAGAGCTGTATTATGCTGTTGTCTCAATCTTCAGTTCTTTCATCTGCACCAGAAAGATCCAACTGTTCTTCCTTTGCCACACCCTTTTTGTGAGTAAACCCCACATAGGAAAAAAAAATAGGAAATCTTCAGAGTTTCTTTTTCTTTGTGTATATGAAAATAAATCTATGTAAATGAATGGAAAAGAATAACAGTGTGATTGATAGAAGGATTACTATGAATTACTCTTTTAGAAGATTACAGCTTAACTGATATCCTATGTAGATTTGTGAAGTATGTATTGGTTTTTAACCATTGCAGTTTGCTTATAGCCTTGTTTGAACAATCTGGGAAGAGTCAGATGATGAATTCCCACTTTGTTGGTTAAGTAAAATTTCACATTTCAGTTAGTTTGGTTGTCACCTTTTAATTATCTATTATACTTTAAAAGCTTTTGGAAAAATTTTATCCATCTAATGCGTTTTCGACGCTATCGAATTCATCAGAAATCTCTCGTCGAGATCGTTCTTATGATATCCTGTGATCATATCCTTTTTCATTTTTTTTCCTTCTTTGACAATCTTCTTCCCCAACTTTACATCTCTGGTACTATATTCTTGACTCACAACATGAACATAGCTCTTGGCGAGTTTGGCTAGTGGTAGGATGACCAACTTCCCTTCAAAACAAAGCATTTGGAAGTTTTGGTTGGCCAAATATTGTGGGAATATAAAGGAAAGATGATTCACCTACAGTTTATTGTGGAAATGTGAAGGAAAGATGATTTACCAAGGTTGTTTAGTGGGATTTTATGAGAATAGACACGCCGTGTTTTGGTTGGCCAAATACTGTGGGAATATAAAGAAAAGATGATTTACCAACAGTTGTTGTGGGAATATAAAGGAAAGATGATTTACCAACAGTGTATGTGTGATCAGATATCCAGAAAGTGTGGGTCCCACAAAATATTTTCATCAAACTCCTTTGAATGCAACAAAACGGCTCTTTCGTTTTCCAGTAAAAAAGAAAGAAATGTGGAAAAGGAAAATAAAAAGGAGAGGAGAAGAGCACAGTCCCCACTCTACCCTTCACCACCAAATCTTCCTTCTTCACAGTAAAGGATAAAATGAGTAGATGAAAAACTTTTCTCATTCGTTCTTGTTGACCAAACATCAAAATCAAGATTTTCTCAGTCACACATCTTCCTGGTACAAGGTCATCAAAAAACTGGATAAAATTTTCTATCCTTTCAAGGAAATGTGGACAAACATTTCACTCATTTGCTATAAACAAGAATCATCAACTCCCACGAAGGAAAATTTGGGAGCCAACAAAAAGACAACTACCTAATGAAAATTTAAGCGAAGGTATAGCTAGGATACACAAAACCATACAACAGTATTGACAGTGACAGCATTAGTCGGCAATCCTCTGAAACTTGATACTACCTTCGTCAACAATAGCCAAGTGCTTCCTTTTCTTAGATAATTTGATCGGATTCTGAAAACTGTTCTGCTCATCAGTAAACTGGGCAGCTGTTCGAGCTCGTAATTCTTCCAAGCTCTCACCTTCCTTTGCTCGTTCCATAACCTGAATATTGCACCGAGTTGCAATTGGGATGTAAGTGATTTTCAAAAAGAAAAATCTAGAATCTGAGTACCTAAACTTCCACAAGCATTAGGTTTTGGAAACATGGAGAACATGGCTCACCGTTGCAAAGGATCAAATTCAACTTTCAATGGATCCCAATTAATAGATCATGAGTAATAAAAATCAGCTTGATCAAAGATTTTAGCCTTTTGAATCAATCTACTCCTTAGGATGATGGAAAAACTTGTCGATTTTCAGGGGGGGAGAAAGTTACACAAATCAGATGGTTTAAAAGTATCCAATCATACTGACTCAGTACACAATCTCTTAAGTGGGTTCCATTGCATATTGGGTCTCAATCCCGTACAAGGAACACGTATAAATCTGATGATAGAGTATTCAGGTACAAGACTGTCCCCTTCAAAAATGAGTTTTGAGTATAAACGCTTACCAGATGTCGACCGTACAAGTGTGTGCTTGAAAGAGCTTGGAGTACATTCTCTGCTTCTTGCTTTGTAACAAACTCCACAAATGCAAAGCCTCTATGACTCCCAAATTTCATTGGCAGCCTTAAGCTTTTGACCTGAAAGATAATGATATCATTCGAAGACCAAACGGAAAAACTAAAACGGGAAGGGTCCTTTAGCAGATTTATTTGGCAGAAAATCCTGCATGTTTGTTATTTTGTTTGTCAATGGAGCAAACTCAGACTTAATGACAATCATGCGCAATTCAGTTATGAAAAGGAACAAATATAATTTGACCCAAGGATTATTCTCATAAGTATTTTGTAATCTGTTTGGTGACGGATCACCAGGATAGGACTATACACTTTTACCCAGCTTTGAAGGCAGCTCAGAAATATTTGGGCGTCGTCTTTTAGGTTATGCGAGAAAAATCAGCTTCAGGTTCTGAAGGCATGTTCGGCGTTGCTTCTTTGCGACATCGAAGTGATTCCTAGGCTTTGAAGCACTTCACCAGAATGCTGATTCCATTGAAGTAATCAATTCCATGCTTTCCTAAATTGCTTTTCCAGGAATCAGTTTGGTCACTTTAAATGGCATTTTTGTTGAGACAATTTTATCCTCATCTATTTTATAATACCCATTTTGCCACTTATCTTCTTGACCTAAAAGCACTTCTTAGATAGGCATTTATTAAACATCATATTTTCATCTGAAGCAGGTTTCACAAAGCACTCAAGTCTTAATAAAAATCAATTCCGAAGGAATTGCTTCTCCTTTTAGGAACCAATGCCAAACAGGCCTAAGAGAGATAAGGGAAAGGAGAGCAGAGAGCTATATAATCCTTTTCTCGGAGATATTGAAATTATTCCAACCTCATCTGTGGACGTAGGTCTATGGCCAGACAATGTAAATCTATAGTTCTTTACTGTTTGTTATTCATCTATTTAATGTGATATTTGGTAGTTTGAATTGGATTCTGGTTTACAGGAGGAAAATTAATTGTCACATTATCCTAGTGTACACTCATCGTGTACAGGAGCAAAGTCACATTGTCATTACCATAACAACTAACCTAACAAAGTTCTAGCAATCACAATTCAGCTGAGAGGCTTTGGCAACAAAGGAAAAAAGAACACCACGTGAACATGAAAAATTATTGCAGATGTTCATGCATAACCAATTTCTACTCTTTGTTCCACAAATAACTGGTGAACAATAATTACCTGGCCAAATGGACTAAATAGCTGCCTTAGATCTTTCTCCGTTGCCTCAAAAGCAACATTTCTCACAATTAATTTTGTTGTACTCTTATCCTTTTCAACTTTTTTCAGCGCTTGCTCATCCTTCTTGGAGTGACAAAATTGCAAAATAAGAGCATGGCCATCCAAAATAGTCCCCTGAAATAGAACATTAACAAATGTCAACTATGATCTCAAGAAGATAATGAATGATCTGATTACTTCCACAGAGTATTACCTGTAAATCCCTGCATATGTTTGTAGCCGTATCCACAGAATCAAACTCAATAAATCCAAAACCCATTGAAACATTCTTCCCATTTTTCAGGTGCTTCTTTACCTGCACAGGAACAGAATTAAAACATGAGAGAAGGATGTGATCAAAACATATGTAGTTAAGATATTAAGGTTTAGATCATTACCCTGACACTTTGGATCTTTCCCTCCTTCATGTTTTCACTGAAATGCTTCCTCAGACCCTCATCAGATGTCTTGAAATTCAGATTCTTGACAAATAAAGACCGTGACTGCAACAAGAACAATGGATTATGGATTGACAACCATGGGCAGTTGGAAACATGCAGATGAAAAATATCTAATTTTCTAATCAATTAAAATGTCATCAAATTACCACATCAACTTCCATAATCAACAGAATTGGCATGTTCAGCTTCAATAGTTATGAGCCAATTTTAATTTTTATTTTCCCTTAGCTGCTCATAATGTGAGGTAGTTTAACAACTAGAGATGTCAAAAAGTCATGTGGTGTCAAATGCAGACAAAAATAATTAAAATGCAGACACAAACACACACACACACAAAAAGGAAACATCACTCTGTCATTAAAACACACACAATTATTATAACTTTAAACACAATCGTCATAATTTTATCACTTTATGGGACTGAAATGATCTAGATGTACACGGATCAACCATCTCTATGGCATGAGAATATGGGGTGCTATGGTTAACACATAATCCAAAAGCGACACTGGCAAAAGCTAAGATGAATATGCCAGAAACCATCATTACAACAGCAATCTTGCAACTTGCAACTATTACCCAACATAAAACAAGTACAAGATAATGAGCACAGCCCATATCCCAGACAAAAGCAATGAAGAGAGGAAAATCATGAAATAACAGGATAAGTAATGAAGTAGTAAGGATAAAAATAAAGGAACAGAAGACTTAAAGAAAAGAATATGCAAACCTATTAACTTGATGCACATGGTTAAAACATATCTGTTTTCCATTCTTGAACATTAATAAGCATATACGTAACTGCATTACTCTCCTATATAACTCATTCAGAAGGAGTAGGACTACTTTATAATCAGAGATTGTGAGGTTCAGAATAATTTTTTTTTAAGTGGCTGATGAATGAGTTTCAAATCAATAATGGTCAAATGAAAGATAAATTGTCCTTTCAGAAGATAGAATTCTTGCTTAGAATAGTATTTGGACCTTCTCTTTGGGATCATTGTTTGTATCATTTATTTTCTTTGTAGATTAACAAAATCTCACTTTGGAAGGGAAAGACAATGCAATAGAGAGAGACAGAAAGAGGCAAACACATATTTAGAAAAGCCTATAGGAAAAGCTATTCCTTTTGAGTAAGTCTTGCATCTTGTGGTTTTCCCAAGAATGGCTTAACTTGTCAGTGGATAGCTAATCAAAAGTTTGACATAGAAGAAAGGTCACTTTAATTGTAGTTGTGCCCGTCTTCTTTATGGTGTATATTTTGGGAAAAAGAAATTGCTCGGATTTTTGAAGACAGATTGGAACCTGAAGTGCTTGAACTATGAATTGTTATGAATCTATCACTGGTCTTCAATTTCTAAAGAAATATTGGATGGGGTGGGGTGGGGAAAAAAAATGTTTTTGAGTTGTATAGCTTATATGGTATAGTTAATGTATATCTACAATACCTTATTGAAATTTACACTTTAAATTGATATAATGAAACGTGATTTTAAGGTTGGTCTTCTCCAAAAGCTCATCACATATATGGTACAAGAGTCCTGGTGCTTGAATTGCTCTTTCATGAATGTTTGAAAGGTTGAACAAACAATGATTTTTTTTCATACTTCTTATATTCTTTGTATGGCCACAAGTGGCTTTTCAGCAAAGGTTTCCTTTCTATTTTCTTTCTCTTGGTATAATAAATTACTTTCAAGAAAGAAAAAAAAAAATCAGTAAGGATATAGATTCACAACCAGAAAGAAAGAAAAATTAAAGAAACATAATACAATAAGATGTCAGACCTCAATCCTATCAGGATCAATATCCACTTCTGATATTCCTTCCACGTTTTGCTCCAGTAATACTCTCGCAACATCTTTCTCACCAATGATGACATTTTCACTGAGAATATTGCTGGGAGCCCATTCCAAATATAATGGAGCATCTCTAATAATGAAAGGAAAAAGTTAAAACCTTCCATTTGGAAATCCTTAGATGAAGGTGGGAAAAATCAAGAACAAAAAGTTAAAACCTTCCATTTGGAAATCCTTAGATGAAGGTGGGAAAAATCAAGAACAAAAAGTTTAAACCAATGGAAAATTGAGATAAATGAAAGCAATGAAGAACCATACTCAAGATAAAGAAATAAGACACCAGAAAATATTTAAGAGGCAAGACGCTAAAAGATGAATGAACAAGTCAAGGATAAAGGAAAAAAGTTATGAAGCATAAGCATGAAAAAATATGGTAAGCCAATAATGGTTAGCAAGTATAGCAAGCAATGATAAGTCAAAATTAGCTAATATTCTCCTTTTCTATTTTTTCTCTCTTTGTTCAACTTAAAGGTCGTTCAACAATCATTATTGTATATAACAAGCAACATTAAATTTGAATCAGGTAAGCATTTATTGCAGGCAAGGGAGATAAACTTAAGTTATTCGAACCATGACCTGGCCTTAGAAAAAGAAAAAAAGATTTGATAATACATACAAATAAAACTAGCACGGTCAATCAAACAATCAAATATTCCTTCTGTTAACTTACTGGGTCAGCATTAGAAATACTTCATATTCCTGATTATGTGAAATCTTTTCTTACCAACTCCATCCAAATTCTCTGTGGTCTTCTCATCCCCCTTTAGATCCTTCAACTTACACTAAATAGGGATGCCAAAGATCTAAATCCAGGTGTATTGCAGGACGTTTGAACATAAACAATTGAGGTCAGGTCAATCCCCTGAACTGAATCAACTAAGCTAGTAGTAGGAAAAGCTACAATTAAGAATTAAAGCTCGTACTGGAAGAACCATACCTATCACAACATAATAATTTGTGAGAATTAGCTTCATAATTGTCACCAAAGGAAGTTTTCCCCAGAAAGCATACACACTGCACTAACAACTAGAAACAAACCATCCAACAATTTTTTATTTTTTTTGATAACCGGGGTGTCCGGGCCAGCTTGCGCGCACCACGACTAATCCCTGGGGCCCTGAAGTTAACCAACCATCCAAGATTAACAATTTTGTTTGTAATAGGCAGTTGGATTCTCAACCAATAAAACATTGTTACAAGTGAAATTTCATCTAGCTTTGAAATGAAAGTAGTGATATCCAAATCCTAGTCTCCCACACATCCATCTCAACATTCGCATCGCAGCAATGCTCATTGTATGCATATGTTTCTTCTTTATTATCCAACATTTTAATCCAGACATCATAGCAGGCCTTATGGCTGTCCTGTAAAATTTTCCTTCTAGTTTTTGTGGAACACATCTATGACGTAACACTTTCAAGCCATTTAGCATCCAGCTCTAATTCTATGTGCAACATCCTCATCAATATCCCCCTCTTAATGAATAGTTGGTCCAAGATACCAGAATTGACTATTTCTAAGAATCTCTTGATTCTTAATTCTTACAGATGCTTCACCCTACTGTTATCTGTGTTAAAGTTACATTCCAAATACCCAGCCTTGAGTTATTTTAAAACCTTTTGATTCAATGTGTTCCTCCATAACTCCAGTTTTGCATTTACTCCCTCTCTAGTTTGGTCTACCAAATCCACATCATCTACATATAGCATACACCAAGGCACCTCCACTTATGTGTAAGCTTATCCATAATTGATGCAAAAAGATAGGGACTCATAGCTGGCCCCTGATTTATTGTTACCAGGAACTCACTTGTCTCACTACCCATCACTCACACCCTAATTAGTGCGCCCTCATTTAATGACCTCCATGTACTGATTACTACTTGTTTTCCGCCCGAAACCCACCAGCTTAACTCTCTAGGTACTCTATTATATGCCTTATCTAGATCAATAAAAACCATGTGAAAGTCTCTCCTCTTCTCTCAAACTTCTCCACCAACTGTCTAAGTTAAAACATTCGACTCAAAGATAGACCTCCTTGGCATAAAGCCAAACTAGTTTTCTGCCACTTGGGTTATTCTTTTTAACCTCTACTCCATCACTGTTTCCCATAATTTCGTGGTCTAACTTATAAGCTTAATTATACAAAAATTGATACAATTTTGAACATCTCCTTTATTCTTATATATCGGTATTATTGTGTTGTTCCTCCAAGCATTTGGTATTTTTGTAGTCCTCAAAATTCTATCAAATAATTTGGTTAACCATGATACATCAAGCTCTCCCATGAGTTTTCACACCTCAATTAGGCTACCATCTGGTCCTAAAGTCATTCCTATTTTCATCTTGGCTAAAGCACCCTTCACTTCAAGAACTCTAATCCTATAGACATAGTAGTGTTCTCTTGGTTCTCCAATATCAGCATCTTCATCTTAAACAAAGCTCGGCCCTGATCTTGGTTCTCGTTGGTATTGAAAGAAGAGACTCCCAAATTTGGATGAATGATCTATGGTCATACATGAAATATATACAAATGAAGCTAGTAGGTAGCAAAAAAGAGGAAAAAAATACTTTTAATTACCATAACTACAAGGAAAGGTTAAGACTCCCAATTTCCACATAAAGACCAAAACTTAACCCAA
Source organism: Pachysandra terminalis (assembly GCA_031762675.1). Lineage (NCBI taxonomy): Eukaryota > Viridiplantae > Streptophyta > Magnoliopsida > Buxales > Buxaceae > Pachysandra > Pachysandra terminalis. Next base: position 550 of record JAUPMG010031323.1, on the reverse strand, counting down.
AAAAGTTGTGGAAATGGTAGAACAGTAAAAGAGAAGGAAAAACAAAAGAAACACTTCTTTTTGTCCGAAAAAAAACTCTCATTGTCTATTAAAGGTGCACATTGCTCTCATGCAGGAAGAGCCAAAAAGGCCCTGATCTTGGGTCCCATTGGTACAGGAAGACGAAACTCCCAAATTTGGATGAATAATCTATGGTTATACACGAAATATATACAAAAGAAGCTAGCAGGTAGCCAAAAAAAGTATGGATTAGAGGAAGGAGGTTGGAATACTAGTAGAAATAGAGCAGCTTTTGGGGTGGGGGTGTGGAAAGCAATTTATTCGGCTTGGGATGTGTTTGAGAAGGGGGTGAGATATAGGGTGGGGGAGGGGGATAGAGTTAAATTTTGGAAGAATGTTTGGAGTGGAAATGGTTCTCTTTTACAGGAATACCCGGGGGTGGCAGCTATTGCATCAAATTTGGATGATTGGGTTAAAGACCACCTTATTAGACAAGGGGAGGTGTGGAATTGGGATCTGAAGTTAAGAAGAAATGTCTATGATTGGGAAT
>JAUPMG010031312.1:0-14665 GCA_031762675.1 Pachysandra terminalis | reverse complement strand
TGTTACTTCATATGGCAAAACCCAATCTTGTCCAAAGGAGGAAAAAGAAATAGATTGGAATTCCGGAATGCTACTAGGCCAAAAGAAAAGGAGAGATAACACCTGATGTAATATAACATCTATATCCTTTGCCTTCCATCAAAGATTCTCCTATTTTTTTTTCCTTCTACAATATCCAATAAATTGCTGAAGGGAACAAGTTCCATAACAATGCTTTTCTGGATCTTCCTCCTCTCCTTCCCCAGCCACAAATACAGTCAACAAAAGTTCCTGGCATCACCCATCTCACTCCAAATTTTCTCAAGTAGAAACACCATTTATTGTAGGCCAACGAACAGTGGATAAATAAATCTGCTATAGACTTGGCATCTGATACACACATAACACATCTATTCTGAAGCATCCAACCCCTACTAATCAATTGATCCGTCATAAGAGTCTTGTTAAGAATCATGGTCCACATGAAGAATTCTACCTTTGAAGGGGCCAACGATTGCCAAATAGCTCAAATAAGACCTCTCATTGGGCCAAAACATGATAGGAGATGCATCCAATCCCTACTAATCAATTGATCCGTCGTAAGAGTCTTGTAGCCTACATATCAAGGAAGGCACTGACTTGAAACTCCCCATCGAATAAAGGTCTTCAAAAGTTTAAGTTCCATGATATACCACTTTGATCTCTAGAAATCACCTTACAAACTTATACTGCTTGCTTGGAAGACAGCAAAAACAAGTTTGGATATTTGTTACAAAGTGATAAATCCCCTCACCATGTCTCTAACCAAAAACTCACCCTATTCCCTCCTCTTACCTCAGAATGAATGCCATCTGAAACTTGCCGGAAGCACTTGCAATAGCTTTTATAAAAACCTGCACAATAAGAGCCAGTATACTGCCTGTGTAGCCAGTCCCCAACTTCACTACCATACTTTGCAGAAATCACCTTCCTCCATAGATAATCTCTCTCCTCACCGAGCAGTGACAACCATTTCCCCAAAAATGCTTCATTGAAAGTGAGTATTTTCCTGATGCCTAAATACCCATATGACATTGGTTTGCAAATCTCTGACCACTTTACCCAATCATTACTTACGGCTCTCCCTTAAGCCACTCCAAATAAAATCACGCTGCAGGCTTTCCAACCTATTTGCCATAAATACTGAGATCTTGAGAACTAATAGAAGGTAGGTTGGTAGGGTTGGGAGCTTCTAGTTATAGTAACCTTTCCTCCTTTTGAGAGACATTTTGTTTTCCAAGAAGCCAACTTCCTTTCTGACCTCTTCACTGTTGTTTCTCACACCAGTGTTGTCTTATAAGAAGCCCCAAGGGGAAGACCCAAGTTAATCTTCATGGCCGATACTGCAAAGCTCAACTGCAAAGCTCTCACGCCTCTCCAAATTAATCTTCATGGCCGATACTGCCTCAAAACATAAGTTAGGCATGTTAACACTTTCAGCTGATCCTGACCATCCTTGCAGAAAATCAATGTATCATTTCCAAACTGGAGTTGGGAAATGGTGAGAGCAGAACCGTTAACAACGACCACATCCAATAATTTTGCATCTGCTGCCTCCCTATCAATCTACTAAATGCCTCTGCTAAAATTGTGAAAAGGAAAGGTGAAAGTTGGTCACCCTGTCTAAGAGGACCTTTGGAAGACTTAAAGGACCCTGTCACTACCCCATTTCCCAATACTGAAAACGAGGCTGTCGATATGCACTTATCCAATTTCTCCAGTTTACCCCAAACCCAATTCTTCTTGGGAGATAAAGCAGGAACTTCCAACAAGCATGTATACCTTTTCTGTATGTAGCTTACATACCAGTTCTCCACTTCTAATAATGAAATCCAGACATTCATTTGCTATGAGTACTCCGTCAAGAAACTGCCTATTCCCCACAAAAGCACTTTGAGTTTGAGAAATGATTTTGGGGAGAATCCTCCTTAATCGATTGGCTAGTACCTTGGATATAATTTTATAGAAACTACCCACAAGGCTGGTAGGCCTGAAATCTTTAATCCTTACTTCACCTTCTATTTTTGGAATAAGGGAGAAGAACGTGGCATTAGCACTCTTTTCGAAACAAGCGGACTCATGGAATTCCTTTATTGCCTTCAAGAGAACTTCTTTAATAGTATTCCAATATTTTTTTTATAGAATGCTAAGGTGCAAACATCTGGCCCCATTGCCTTCTCCTTTTAACTCTCCTTGATCACCTCCCAAATCTCTTCAAGAAAAGGTTTTTCTAAGTATCTTTTACTTCTGGACTTATCATGCCAAAACTACATCTAAAAATGGCTTGATGAAGCTCTATTCAACAAACAACTCTTTGTAGTATTGTTCCATAGCTTGCTTGATTTCCTTTTCTTCCTCATACACCCTTCCTTCCACCTCTAGTCTTCTTATTGTATTGATCCTATTTCTTGCATTTGTTGTCCTATGGAAGAATTCTGTGTTTTGTTCCCCCTTCTTGAACCATAAGGCTTTTGACTTTTGTCGCCAACTAATCTTCTTCAATCTGGCCAATCTCCCAAGTTCCTTCTTCAGGTTTTCTCTCTCCACCCTCTCTTCCTATTAAAGAGTTCCACCCTCCTCTATTTCGTCAAGCTTTTGAATCGTTAGAGTATTCCAAAACTGGTTCTATTTCGTCCTTCAAACCTTTGAGCTCCTTGTAAAAAATCAAGCTGACTGTGCCAGAAAATTTAAACTTTTCCCGCCATTCTTTCACTTTCCTGCAAAAACTCTCATCCTGCAGCCACGCATTTTCAATCCGAACGGTCAGCCCTACGATGAGAGTCCTTACACTCTAATAGAATGGTATGTGACTTGATATGGGTCTATTAAAGGCTAAGGCATTGACTAATCAAAAAAAAAAAATCCTCCCATGCAGGTCGCACCAGGAATCTGTCAATTTTTTATATTATAGGGTCGTCTTGACTGTTACTCCAAGTGAATTTAGCCCCCGAATTACCAGAACATTTCTGCTAATGTAATCATTAAATTCCTCATGTAGGTTGTGTTACCCTTCCAGATTTTTCATGGCTGAATCTGGTTATGTTGAAGTCGCCTCCAATTCACCATGGCCAAGGTCTGCCTCACTCAACCCCATCTAGTTCCTCCTAAACTTCTTTAGGTTTACCACTATCATTAGGTCCATAAACAGCAGACAGTAGTGAATTATTTCCCTTCTCTACTATTTTTAACACCACTGAGATAGAGTAACTGCCTTTAATGCTCTCCACCTTCTGAAACATCTTTGTTTTCCAAGCAATTAAGACACATCTGGCTGTACCTATTGCTGGAAGAAAAAAGAATTCAATCTCCTTGGTCGTCCAGACTTCCAGGAGGGTAGCATTATTGAGATTCTCCATTTTTGTCTCTTGTAGGAAAATTATATCTGGCTTCCACACCTCCAACCTTTTCTCATCACAGCCCTCTTCTTCTTCTTCTTTTTTTTTTTTGTGAGTTACATTTACCACCCGGATTTTTTACACTCTCACTAAGAGTCCAAGTTAGTTTCTGAAGTTCCCTCTCCTTTCTTCATCCAGAAATTTTCACCCCCTTATGTTGATTCTTAAAGGCCACAAACAGAGCTCCTCCTCAAATCTGTCAAAAGAAACTCCTGTAGAGTTACTGAATCCCATTGTTTTTTAATTATCCAGTCAGAGGCACCTTCAACATTCATGCTCCCAACCTCCTCTTCCAAGTCCTTCTCAGGTTCCTGATGATGTCCCCAGGAGAGCCATATCTGGTGTTATTATCTTCCACCTCCATATCTGGTCTACGTATGTTTAACGGTTCAATCAAACAATTCTTTAAACACCATCGGCTCCCTATTTTCTAACTCTTCATCCTCAGGAGTTCTTACTTCTGAGATACTTAAAAATCGCTGAATCTGAACCCTTCGCACAATGCATTTTCCTCTTCACAGTTGCTGTGTAGCATCCAGTCATTCGATTCCATATCCATTCCACTGTCAGACACTTCTTGTTTAGAACCTTCCCCAATGCACACATCATGTCCTGCCGACGTCCCAACTTCTAAACCATCTCATTGTAGGTGGATTAGTAATACATGAACAAGGCGTAGAAGGAGAGACAGAAATATCAACAAGATTAATATTATCAACTTTTCTACTTGTTCATCGAGAATCACCTGAGGTTGACATATGCACCTCTCCGATCTCTGCCTTTGCTAAGAAAACATATTCCTCGGCTGGTTCCTCTTAGACTCACCTCGCTTATGTGCATAAACTCCACTAAGCATCTTTCTTTCCCTCGAAGCTGGCTGAAGGTAAGTATTCCGGTGATCCTTCCCTTCCCAAATCCTCTTCAACTAGGTCTCCCACTATTCTTTGTTCTGATCTTAAGGAGTCTGATCTCGAAAATGGAGAGTGATTTGGATTCCAGGGATTTGAGGTAGTAGGGCTTACAAGACCATGGGCTAGAGAGAGGCTTCCCCTATACATGCGCCTACCCAAGGGGAGAAATTTTATTCAAGGAAAATATTATAAATATGGTTGTTTTGCACTGAACAGGGAGGTTATCAGCCTTATTTAAGCATCTGATCCTGATGAAATGTTTTAAGTAAAAGCTTTGTTTTGTAGGGTCTTAGACCAGAAGTTGCTCTTGATTTTCTTACTCTTTCTAATTTCCAATGAATATTTTCTGTCATAAATCAGAACCATTTTTAAGCGCAGGTTTTGTGTTCCATGTTCTTATCGGTTAACGCATACTACCCATGCAGATTAGATTTCAAACTGTTAGTGGATTTTTAATTGTTTTTCTAAATTCCACAGGAAATGGATCCATTGACTTCATCAATTGAATATTGTTGCATAACCGCGGGTACTTGCTAATCTTATTTGTGGATTTCAATCTTTTCAATTAACTAATTCTGTTGCTAAAGCAGTATTTTTGTTTCTTTTTTACGCTGTTTAATTAGAATCTTTTTTCTACATCTGTTTTTGCATAGTCTTTAGGTAGTGGATGGTGATGTTACTCTGCAAACTGGGTGAAGTAGCTAATTTGATTTGGCTTTTGACTTGTTGTGAAACCATGATGTTGCAAAAATGTTCAACCTAGACTAGTCTAGCCAGCCACCACTTCAGGCACATGAGTTTGTTATAATTTATTTCTTCTTGATATAATAACAATTTGTTTGATTCTGCACCAAGCCCTAAATCGAAATCATGTTCCACACATGGGCTGTCACAATGATAGATTGATTATGAATCCTAAATTCATGCCTCATGGTTCATTGTATTTATCAAAGTATCCTTATGAGTTATGAGTCCAAAGGGAAAGTGATGCAGGACAGCATGAAGCTCTTCAGGTATAGACTTGAACAATAAATAAAGAAGAAAAATAAGAGATATGGAGAATAATCTGACAGAATCTCACTGCCAGTACCTTGAGAATCTCACCAATATAAAGCAAGGGTTGTAAAGGATCTTACCTATACTAGAGAAATCAGAAGAATCACACATTAAAAACACATAATGTGCAAAATTCTATTCAATTTTCGTCATCTCTCTTTACTCTAATAATAATACCCTTTATAAAGAGTTATTCATAAACCCTAATTACATAGAAAGAGTCCTAAAGCAAGGGTTGGTAAAGGATCTTACCGATACCAGAGAAATAAGAAGAATCACACCTTAAAAACACATAATGTGCAAAATTCTATTCAATTTTCGTCATCTCCCTTTACTCCAATAATAGACCCTTTATAAAAATTTATTCCTAAACCCTAATTACATAGAAAGAGTCCTAATCTAATACATATACTTGAAGAGACCTAAAAACACCAAAAGACATCCAAAATAATTTCTAAAACAAGAAATATTATCCTAATAAATTTTTTATACGAATTTCCTAGATAATCCTAATTCTAACCGCTTTCCTAGTCAAACTCTAACAAATAATAATAAAATCCTAACCTAAAAAGGACCTAAATAATTGGGTTTGCTAGAGAATCCATGGGTATGACTCAATTAACAAGTATGGGCCTAAACATACAATTAATTGAACTGGGCTTGCTTAATTGTTCCACATCAGATTGGTTTAAGTTTTCGTTTTGGATTGGGTTTCGGCTCCCTCCAAAACGCATACGTATCAATATCAGTCAAAACTATTGAAAATTAGTGGGAAATCTTTGAAGTATTACCTGATACCTTTATCAATTGGTTCGTATTGGCCACCCTTGTTACAGATAATATATCAGTCTCAACTGAAACTTAAAACCTTACTAATGAGTAATGATTGAAGAATCATTGTATGTTTGTTGCAGTAGGCTTCTCATTCTCTGTGAAGTGTGCTACTTTCATTGGTTATCATTGAGTTTTCACTTCCTTTGCTGCTTTGGTATCTTGGAACTCCACATTACTAGCAATCCTTCCAGGGGCTTTGCACGACCCACCTCTCCCTTGCGAGAATTCAAGGCAGGAGATCCCAACTCCTAAAACAGGAGAAAGGATAAGAAGTAGTGGACCAATAAGAAATGCGTTTTATCAGTATGAGGAAGTTCTTAATCATGTAAGATGGTGTTTCCTCAAAACTGAACAGTGGCAAGAAACCAGATGCTGCTTCTTGTAGCTGCTACTAGGAGGCGGTGGGCCAAAAATTCAAGGTTGGTCTAATGGCTTGAAATCATTTTTTTTTAATCAGTAATGTAGAGATTCTATTAATGGTAAGGCAAAAATGTCAAGAAATGATTGTTAATGAAAAAGATGTTTCCAATGGAATGGGCTTTCTCCAATTTTGCTTGAGGGAGACATTTGACGGGGAACCCCATTAAGGTGAAGAAATCAGTTTGGACATCTTGTTTGAATTCCCTTCTATATCAATGCGCAGAGTACTATACTTAAAAGCATTATATTAGGAAACCTACTTGATCCCATTGGACAGATAGTTAAGGCAGTGCTCTGACTGGTGGTGCAGATGATAGACGATGGATCCAAGTGCTTGGCTTGGAATTTACCAAAGTTTAAGGACTATTATTCTGCTTCTGATTTTTTTAGGCATTGGGGTACACTTTCTAGGATGTAGTTTATGTCTTTTGTGGGATTAAGGTTTTTTTACTTGTATTGATTGTCTTAAGGTTGCTGTTTTTTTGGAGGGTTGGTTCTTCGCCTTGTGGAACCTCCTCCTCCCCTCCCCCCTCTTTACTTTACCCCTTTTTATATAATCGTTACCTTTATCACAAAAAAAAAAAAAGATCACCTTTCATGCAATTGGAGATACTGTCGTGGCTATCAAATGCAGGTGGGGCTATAGAGGGCAGATCCAAGCACCTAGGGGCTCACATACACGTTAGAGTAAGACAAGGGTTTTGGTACCCTCGGCCCGCCATCTTGCATGCCAGCTTATTTTTCACATTTAATTTGTATGGTGCATTGGTGCAGATACAAATGTTAGAATCTGACGCAGGTGTAGCATGTTGGGTTCAACAATCTTGAGAAGTTAGAATTTAAGGACACAACATTCCATTTACATAATGTAGAAGAAAATTTATTAAAACTCATATGATATATTGGATTGGGTGAAGTAGTATATTTAATGAATTGCCTCATGTATGTATTGTTAAGGTTTAGTGAGCGTAATAATGGTATGGTATCTGCTTATGAACTTTTTAAAGGTAAATGCAGAGTCCATTCTCCATGATGATGTTATTTAAGATTTGAAGATTAAGAAATGGAAATCAACGTGTTGGTGCCCTGTTCTCGCTACTAGTCCTTGGCCCTAATGCCGCTTCCTTAATCCAACCTTACTCCTCCCTTCTGGGCTCGTGTGGAACCTTCAGTTTAGAAGAGACCTTATGCTTGCTGATGTCGTTGAGTTGTCTTCTCTCTTTGAGTCCCTTCAGGATGTATGTTTTGATCCTTCCCGAGCGAACCGTATAATTTGGACCCCCAATAACAATGGGATCTTCTCGTCTCGTTCTTTCTTTCCTTTTTTGTGAGTGGACTTCTCTGTTCCCATTTTTGTGGCCCCTTTCAGCTATTTTTGGAAGTCCAAAGTTCCCCCTAAAGTGGGCTTTTGCATGGTTTGTCTTACATAGGAGGATTAATACTCAGGATGTGTTACAACGGAGAAGGAAATATCTTGCTATTTCCCTCAGTTGTGCTTTATGTACAGGCGATGGAGGAATCTGTGGACCACTTATTTATTCACTGTACCGTAGCTAGGGAGATCTGGACCAACTTTCTCGAACTGGTGGATGTTTCTATGGTGATGCCTCAGAATATCCAGTCTCTTCTGGAATAATGGAGGTTTCCTTGGATGGGCAAGTGTGGAAGGCTGCTTTACATGGCACTTTTCTTTGCTGTTATTTGGTCCATATGGAGGGAGAGGAACAGAAGAATCTTTGAGGATACTTGGCTTGGTATTCAGACAATTATTGAGAACAACTCTAGTTTAGCCGTATTATGGGTGATCTCTAGGGAGAAGTTTAAAGGGTTATCATTATCGATTGTGATTAGAGATTGGAGTTCAGTCATGACTCTACGCTCTTTGTTGTCTCAGCCTCATGTGAGGTAGTCTCCCCCTTGTGTTGGATCGATAAAGCTGAACTTTGATGGATCTTTTTTGGGGAATCCGGGCACGTCTGGGATTGGGGGAGTTTGCAAGGACCATACTGGGAATGTATTACATGGATATTTTTGGCCGATTGGGGATGGAAACTCGATGAGGACAGAGCTACTTGCTTTAGTCATGGGTATTAGGGAGGCAAGGAATCAGGGGTTTCATAACTTAGTGGAGGGGGATTCGGCTGCAGTTATAGCATGGATGAGGGAGAGAAGTTGTCAATCGTGGAGATTATCACTCTTTTATGTTGGCCCTCGTTCTTGGAGATGGTATTAGCATCTCTTTCTCGTATGTCCTTAGAAGCGCTAATGGACTGGCGCTTCGCTAGAGAAGGGATTATCAGGGATTCCTTTTTTAGTGGGGCCATTCTCTCTGAGCTCGTGGATGAGGCACTCTAGTTTCTGTTCCTGTTTTTTTCTGTTTTCTTTTTCTCTGTTTCTTCTTTTTGTTGTTTTGCTGCGGCTATCTCGTCCACTTCTTTGTGGCCATCCAGCCTTGTACATTCTTCTCCTTATGTATATAATCTTCATTAACCATCAGAAAAGAAAAAAAATAGAAAGAAAACTCTTAACATGTTCAACATCCAGGAAAGAACAGTCAAAAGAGATACACTGTTTGTACCGGAATCTGTTCGAGTTTCAAAACCTGAGACATGTCCAAACACAAGTATGCCACTATTCAGGTGTCCATGCAACATGGTTTGATTTGTTTAGAGAAGACAAAGTAGCTGTCACCCAAGCTATACAACAAGGTGTTAAAGGAGATAGTTGCTATTTCATCCCCTACAGGGACTCATATGGTAGTAGAGCTGGGAAGCAGCTAGAATTGAGGTTCAAGTAGAATTTAAATTTAAATATATTAACCTAATAACGGGGCCTGCAGAACCAGCCTCAGTATTTAAAGTTTTAGATCTAGTTCGGACCTGATTGGGTGTGAGACAGTTCCATATGTGGCCCTTACCTTGGGTGATTTTTGGGTAGTATTACTATTAATTGGCTTCCCCCTGGTCTTCTGTTATCCAGGAAGTATTATTTAATGTTATTTCTGAAGTCTGATCATGACATGAGGCAGTGATTCTTTGTCGATTGTATTTAATGAGAACATGATGACCTTTTAAGTTAAACAATATGTGGCTTTTGATTTTCAGGAGTCAGTCAAAGATTGGTTGAGTTTGTAGTACGGGCAGGTTAAGTTCTTTGGTTGAAGTTGAAGGCTTGCATCTTATAGTCGTAAAAAGAATGCAGTAGTCATGTAAGAGAGAAGAAGCTCAAAAGATCCAGTTAGCTCAATTGGAGGATGAATTAGAGAGTTCAGTTACAGTCGAAGATCCTTGAAGAGAGAGTTGTTAACAAATAAACTGCTTCTTTGTTACATATGGAAGAGATCAGTTGGAAACAAAATTCAAGGATGAATTGGCTTAAAGAAGGAGACAGGAATACGAGATTTTGATCTTTGTTCTAATGCACATAACAAACTTAATTGCATAAGTAAACTAAGAGAGGGAGACACAAATTTAAAGAAAGAGGAGGATGTAAGAAAGTTGTTAGATTCTACAGCAATTTCTTAAAGTCTGAGTGTGTGAGTGAACCTTTTCTAGATGGCCTTTCTTTAAATAGCTTGGAGTTGAGCTTGGCTTCTTGGTTGGAGAGATCTTTTGAGGAGGAGCTGGTATTTGGTCTGAAGGAAATTAAAGGGAGATAAGCTCCTAAATCTAAATGGTTGTACCATTGCCTTTATAAGTTCATGCTGGGAGGTGATGAAAGCATATTTCCTTTTCTTGTTTGGAGAGCTTCATGCTATATATCTTTTAGGCATTGCCCGTCCCAAGCCCGGGTAAAGGAGGAGGGTTGTGTCAGGTTGGCAGTCGGTGCTAACTTTAGCTAAATCTCTTATGACATGAATCCTGATGGAGGAACAGGATCATGTTGCCACACCCAACTAGTTGGGATAGGGCATTTTGTGGTTGTTGTTGTTGTTGTTGTTGTTGCATGTTTGGGGAGTTTCATGCTAGAGGCATCTTAGCCTCGAGAATCTTGATTCAATTCTACTTCCACTGCTCATATTCCCAAATCTGAATAAGCAGAGAAGCTGAAATTTTTTTTTTTTTTTTTTTTTTGAGCTGATTAATTTGGTATATAGGTTAAACAAATTACTAGCTAAAGGTTTGGATAATAGATTAAAGTTGGTCTTGCCTCATATTATAGGTGCCTGTCAAGGTGCATCTGTAAGAGGAAGACAAATTCTGAATGGTGTTCCTTTCACAAATGAAAGCATAGGCATTAGGAGAAGAGAAGGTGCAAAGGGACTGGTGTGTGCAAATTGACCTGGAAAAGGCATATTATCACTTCAATTGGGGCTTTTTGGATTATAAATTTGAAAAAAGTGTTGGTTTGAAATGGTGGAGGTGGATCCATGCTTGTGTATTGTCCCTTTCGTTTTTAGGCTTAGTGAATGGTTCTTCAAAGTGGTTCATGTATTTAGAGAGATATTAGGTAAGAGGACCCTAATGCACTTTATCTTTTCATCATTATGGCTGAAGCTTTCAATGTCTTGCATACTAGAGCAAAATAGCTTGATAAGCTCTTGGGATTCAGCACAGGCCTTGAGAGTCCTATTATAAATGATTCTCTTTTCTTCCTTGATGCTTCTTTTGAGGAGTAAACTGTCTTAAGGGTATTCTTCAATGCTCCATGGCAATTTTGAGTTTAGAAATCAATTGCAGAAGAGCAAGCTAAAAGGGGTGTGGAAGATGGATCTGGAATTTTAGGAAATGTTTGCTTGGAGATTGGGCTGTGAGTTAGGAGACTTCCCTCTCGTCTTAGGTTCCTCTTGGGTAAAGCTTTTTCGGTTAGAATTGGGTTCCTGTGTTAGAGAAAATGTAAAAGAAGTTAGGGAATTAGAAGCAGTAATTTCTTCTTCGTGGTGGGACGTTGACTCTTATTAGGAGTGCTTCTGCCAGCATGCCTAGCCTTCTCCTCTCCTTATTTAGGATTCTGAGTAAGGTGTCAAGTTAAATGGGGAAGCTTCGAAGAGATCTTAATGGGGTAGGGGAAAATGCGCAAGGAGGAAGTTTCATTTAGTTAAGTTGGTTTCAGTCTGCAAACCTAAGAGGGCTTAGTAGGTTAGATTAGAGGATCAGATGGATGATTTTGGTTCTTTTAGGTAAAATGACATGGAGGTTCAGTGGGGAGGAGAGACCTTTAGGAGAAGAGTCAAAGTGTGGAAGTTTGGTTGTGAAAAGGAAGGTGCAAAGTGGGTTTTGGGGTTTGGAGGGGAATTATGATCTTCTTAAGGGGCAAAGTTTTAGGTGGGGAATTAGGGGGTGCATATTTAATCCTAGGAGGATGTGTTGTGTGATGTGGAAGACTTTGTGATCGTTTTCCTAACTTTTGCCGTCTTTTTCCAACACATTGTTTTCCTATCTATCGTTGTTTTGAGAAAAGTGGAGATAGAATTGTTTGGGTGCTTAGCTTCCCCTGGAGGTTAGTTCTGGAGAAATGAAGGAATGTGGTGATTTGCTTGTTGTGTTTAGCTTTAAACAAAATCCTTATTATGGATCATTTGATTAATAGTGTTTAGATGTTCCTAATTGATGTGTAATGTACAAAGCGGATTCAGAAAATACTATTTATTTTGTTTATTCGTTGAATGGCATGCATGGGAGTTTGATGCTTATTCTTCTCTCTTTGGAATGTCTTGGGACTTCCCTCTGGATGTTCGAACCACCCTATTTGATTGTGGTGGAGAGTAGGTTCACTTCTTTGAAGACAGGTACCTTGCTTTATAAGATGATGCTGTTTGCAATATAGTGGGGGCATTTGGATGTAAAGAAATAAGAGTTATTTTATGAAAAATGTAGCTCCTTACGGGAACATCGTAGTTGGACTGCAACTCCTCTCGAGTTTGTTTTTTTTTGGGATCAATAACGAAGAGAATATATTAAGGAAAAGGGAGGGAAAAAGTACAGCAAAGAGGAGGAAACAGGTTCCCCAAGACAGGGAACCACCAATCCTCCCAGAAACCAATAAAAAAACACAAACAAACACAACAAAAACAAAGGAAAACCATCAAAAAACTATATCATCGCCACCACCCCCAAGCAAACCACTGCATCACAGCGATTGACTCTCAACATCTGATGATGTCCGAGGTAGAGAGGTCCTTGATACATCTATTGACCAGCAGTCTCCGACCCAGGGGTTTTTAGAGGTAATTTCATATAAATCTGTTATGGCTCATCTTGTCTAGCATTCATGGGACCAATCATTTATATTTTCCGATATTCATTTGTAATTTCTTTTTGCAATGTATGACCTACCCCGGGTCGGGTGGACCCTCGGTCAATCGGGTCAAAATGGAGTCACCACCATCCATTGGATTAAAGGTGTGAATGTTCACCTATGAGTGGGCCAATTAATCTCAAAATAGACCAAAATTAAATTAAAGTAATGGTCTAACCAGAATTGGGTTAGGAGATTTAATTAAGAGAGTGGGAAGGTCTTAGGCACCCACTCTCCCCCGGTTCAACCAGTTACATGGTCTAAATTTATTTGGCCAAATTAAAGAAAATTCCTAAGATAATCCTAAAACAGTATAAAATGGAAATCTTAGAGAATCTATAAAAAGAAAAATTTCCAAAGGAACACTCTCAATACCTAATGCAATAACTTTTCAACATCTCTAAAGTCATATCCTAAAATATATAAAAGGGGAAAATAAAAAAATAAAAAATAAAAAACTGAAATCCCTAAAGATCTAATACCCTAAAATCTGTAACATAAAACCTGATAGACCACGTGCAAGGATTTTTGAAAATTATAAAAAAATGCTAAAATTATGGAAAAATTACACAGAGATCTAGACTCATAGTATATCAAGTAGAAAGATTTTCGTGCCTTAATAAATTCTCTACCGATTTATTTTCTAATTTTATTCAGAATGTTTAGTTTCTGGAATTTCTAAGTATGCTAGAAAGATGGATTTTAATGACCCCAATGTGCATGGATTTGTGATCCACAAAAATTATGTATGTTATTAAACATTGTGGGCAGGGGTGGAGTCAGGATTCTATTGTAGTGGGGCAAGATTTGACAAAAATTCGATTTTCGGTTTGACAAAATTAATGATAGTTTCTATATTATACATACACACATATATATATAAATAATACATATAATCAACTTCGATTTTTCATTTCGGTTCAATTTAATCAAAGTCTTAACTGTAAACCAAATTAAATTAATTCGATTTTTTGTTTTCTAAACCATAACCAAACAAAAATGAAAAAAAAAAAAAAATCGAACCGATTTTTTTGATTTGGTTTTTTCGGTTTTCGGTTTAGACTGAACCAATTGACAGCTCTGGTTCTCTAGTGAGGATACAAAAGTGAAAAACATTATTGAGAGGGGGCAACAAAAAATCTCGAGGGGGGAAATTTTTTTGACAAGAGGCAATTTGTAACATGTTACAAAAGGACATGCCAACCTCAAAATTTTTAAAAATTTGAGGGGTGGCAGTTTCCCCCTCTCAGCCCTATGTAGCTCCGCCCATGATTGTGGGCTATATCCCATAAAAAATAAAGCCAAAAACACATGAATATGTATTTATTAAAATCAGAAAACAGCAAATTGCAAGTACTCCTAGATGCATAACAGACCACTTCAAAAATTCATTAAAAATCAATCAAACAAGATACAGACTCGAGATAAATTTCCTTGGAACCGCATTCAAGTCTAGTTTCCAACGGACTAAATTTCGTGAAAAACAGATCTATGTAGAGAGCTCTGTAATTCATGGAATGAAAATTGTTCACAGAAAACAGTATATTAAATGTTTGTTTCAACAGTACATTGCTGTTGTTGTGGGCAAGCCGAGAGGAAGGAGAGAGTCCAGCTGTGAATGAAGTAGAGAGAGAAGGTGAGAGTCCAAGAAATAATAGGGGTGTTGTGAAAGTGGAGTTACCGATGCATCCAGAAGAGGAATCCTCGAATGAGAGGAAGAAAGGAGAAGAGATAAGGAGGGAAGGAGAGAGAAAGAGAGAGAGAGAGAGAGAGAGAGAGAGAGAGAGAGAGAGA
>JAUPMG010031301.1:0-14666 GCA_031762675.1 Pachysandra terminalis | reverse complement strand
TAAATTACATAATGTATAATATATAATTTATAAGATGATGATAAAAATTAATATATATATATATATATGTATATATATATATATATATATATATATTTGTGTGTGTGTCTATGTGTATATGTTGTGACTTGTGAAGGCAATGCTCTGGAGCCACTCTAAACCCTATATTATTTTTAGAATTGACGCTTTCACGATCTTGCTCCCTCTCTCGCTCTACACTCTAGTAATTGCCCAACAAAAAAGATTCACAATCAATTAATGCTATCTTTATAACAAAAATAGTTAACTGCAACAGTTAACTGGATTCTTTTTTTTTTTTTTTTTTTGATAACGAGTTAACTGGATTCTTAATGATCCTATGACTATTGAAACACAGCTAATTGACACTCCAGGAGACCAGGTTAAGAAAATTAACTACCAAGAGCTCCATAGTTCATCTGTTTCCTGGGTACTCCTGTAATACTACATAAAGCATGATTTTTCTTGCTACAACATTACTAATATACCTAATATTTTGAGTCAAACGAGGACGGTAAACAGAAAATGGAAACACACATACTAATATACCTAATATTTTTTAGTCAAACGAGGATGGTAAACAGAAAATGGCAACACACATACTAATATACCTGATATTTTCAGTCAAATGAGGATAGTAAACAGAACACACACACACACACACAACCAAACAAACAGGACAAGCAGTAGAAGTAATACCCCAACATTGTTGTACTCCCAGAGCTTATGCACACCGTAGTCCACTGCCTGCAGCAAAGAATCACCTCGTCAGTTAATTAAAAACACGGAAAGCTTCCTACACTCCTAATTTCAGAAAAAAAAAAAAAAAAAAAAGGTAATCAAACTTGGAAATAACTCGACATATAACAAAACATAGAATCCTCAAAACCTCATCATTCAATATATGTAAACCGGATCAAACTAAGCTAGAAATCAACGCCGTCAATTCCCTGATTAGTATTGATGCAATATCGATTACAGAAATAGATTATTGATAAAAAGCGTTTTCTCACTGGTGCATTTCTTCCAGATCCCAAAATTTAGTGAAGAGAGAATAATAACATTTCGAGAGATCAGTTCGAGATCGGATTGTAAAGAATTATAATCTATTCAAAGAGATTTGTGGGAACTGATATCTTCGATTGAGAATTTATAAGAATCGTAAAAATGGAGAAATGGATCAAAGAGAAACCCTACCCGTTCTCCGGCAAAAGCGCCGAGGATAACAAAGGTTACGTAAACGGAGTTCCGGCGCATAATGACTCTGTAAAGCCCTTCGAGAAGGCCTCCGCCACTTCTTCGAGCAGTGGAATCCATCGTTCTCTTGTGATTACTGGTCTTCGCTTCCTCTTCTCTTCCTTCTTCTCTGGTTAGAAGGCAAAATACCTTTCCAACGA
The DNA here is from genome assembly GCA_031762675.1 of Pachysandra terminalis. NCBI lineage: Eukaryota > Viridiplantae > Streptophyta > Magnoliopsida > Buxales > Buxaceae > Pachysandra > Pachysandra terminalis. The sequence goes on along the minus strand of JAUPMG010031301.1, from coordinate 13,251 downwards.
ATGACTGATGACTTTTTATAGCGAGGACAAGCGAGTTAGCGGCTACAGCCTGCCCGGCCCGACTATTCGGGCTTGAAGCATTTTAAATATATAAGGTTCGGGCATACACCTTTGAGCCCGAAGGTTGGGTGGGGCCGGACTTGGACATTCTTAAGCAATGTTATATTGAGGTGCAAGCCCGGGAGTACAACAATGTTGGGGTATTAAACCCTACATTTGAGGCAAATGATAGAGGTACATGGTGAATTAATCAGTTTAGGCCTATAGCCTATTTATGAAATCAATTGTATAAAAGTTTTTTTATTTTGTATCTCCGAGCTAATGGTCACTCGACCACTCCGCTATAGAGGAGACACGAGTTTGATCCCCGTACCCTCCTCACCCTAGCTAACTCTCTCCTAAGGAGATGTCCTACCAATGTCCTAAAGGCTAGGAGTGTTGTTATGTAGGGACTGATGCTACTGAGGCATTTGGGAAGTACTGATGATCCAGTTATCGACTCTGCCGGTCGAAGGGTATAATAATAATTTCACTTACTAATTATATTTAGCCTTATACTACAAGATATTTATCATATTTTTCGTGGCTGTTCTTTGTAACACTTTTTCTAAATTTCGGAGAATAGTAAAATCTGATGTGTATCCGTGGATGTAGACACTATTTGCTTGATTTCTTCTTCCATCTTGTTTTTCTTTCCTTCTTGACACGGAGAATGTACAAAAAGAGGTTTCTACACTGGAAATTAATTAAACCAAAAACTACAACTACTACAATAGGAAGAAAACTTCAGTGATTTCCAAAGCATTTGTTTATGGAGGCTGATTCAAAGCTCAAAGAGAAGCGTTTTGCAATTTATATATTGTTAAGTACTTTTCAGCATCACCTACCTTCACTTTGCAGTTTACATGCAAGAGAAGCATTCACTACTCTTACTGAAGTTCCCCAAAAAAAAAAAATGGTTATGGGAGCACATACTAGCTTTAAACTAAGATTCAACACCTATTATCTTTATCCTTGAGCCACTGGAATTCGCTCGTGGTTGTCCCTCGGCAACTAACGCTGCACGAGCCGACAATATCCCGGTAGGAACTAGAGATGCATCCAATGCCGAAGAATCGATCCAATCCTTCAACAACTCCTCTTGACCCCATAAATCCGGTATCCAAACCCGATCCGCTACCTCCATTCGATGTCTCTTCAATCTCTCACGCCCCGAATCCTCCTCCTTTTCTACAACTTCACAACCAAGAGGTTGAGATCTTAACCTCTCCGGTGACTGCGACAAACCTCGCAACTCAATTTGATTGTCAATGGCTTGATGGGTCTTCAAAAACCAGCTTTCGTCTACCTTCCTCCTCTTACCATCATCAGACTGAGGGGCAATCCGATGACCGGGGTTTCGATAATTCCGGAGATCCATGGTAGGTGCTAGTGTTGGGTTGTTATTGGATTGTTCTTCTTCCTCCTCTTCTTGTGGTAGAGAGACTTATAGCACAATACATGAAGCTTTAGTATGTGCTGGTAAGGGAATGAGTGGGAATGATAGTTTACACGTCGCATGCGATGTTTTGTATGGTATGCGACAAGAGTACGTGCTATGGTTGAGAATGGATTCGAATTTGTGTGGTTTGGTGGACTTTTTGTACGTAGGTGGATTCATTGTAAGTTCTACTTTTTTGGTGAAGGGTTTTGACTAGTGTTTTAAAACTCGCTGAGTGACTCGGAAAAATAGGTCAAGTTATTCGGATAGGTTAATCTGCTAGTTAAATCTACCTAAAAATCTTGAGGTGGTTAATCAGCCGATCACTAGAAAACTCGGCTGAATAACTCTTAAAACTCGCTCGAGTTTTTGGTTGACTCAGCCGATTAAATAGGTTATCAACTAAAAAAGGAAATTTTTTTTTTGGTAAACTGAAAGGAAACATGGCTACACCTTTCTTCTTTCTTCCATTTCACCTTTTCTGAAACGGTTCAACCCTATAGTTTTGAGCATTTCGACTGGAAGTAGAAACTCCGGCGACATTGATATCTCCTTCTCTTGAAGCAACACCAGATCTGAAGCTCTTAAGCAACAAAACACCATTAAAGACCCATTACAAGCTGCCAAAAGAAGAAGAAAATAAGCATGAGAAAATAAGATAAAGAACACGATCTCTCTTTAAGGGTTTTGTTCAAGAGAAACAGAACGGGTTGATTAAGATTACAGAAACTTACAAGCGAGAAATCGACATTAAACGAACTTAAGCTGAAAGGACTGCTTATTTTATATTCAATATTATTTATAAAAAAAATTATATTTTAAAATATTAATGTATTTTTGTACTGACCAACTGATAACTCAGCCAAGTTACCGTATTACTCGGATAGATAGACTTTCGAAGTTACCAGTCCCAAGTTTTTAAACACTGGTTTTGGGGTTGACATTGATTTGAATTTTGAAGAGTCTGTACTATATGTTGTAGATTTTTGGATTTGGTGTATAGCCAATGGAGTTGGAGGATTTTATTGAAAAGGGTTTTGGCTGGTTGGCACAAATTGGAGATGTGTGGCTCAATTGAAGAGAGAGAGAGAGAAGATATTTTGGTGATTAATAGCTCAAGGACCATCATTGTTTGGTGATGTGTGGCTCAATTACTATCACTTGTCTTTAGGCTGTGTTTAGAACCTCGGATTTGGAGAAAAAGAAAAGAAAATGTTGAAAAAAACACTTTTTTCTAGTTGGTTGAATAAGGAAAGAGTTGAGAACATAGATTTGTAAAGAAAATAATTTGAATTTTTTTTTTCTTTTAGGATAAAAATCTCTCTCTAAAATTAAAAGTAGAGATTTTGAAAAAAAGAAAGGTAAAGCGCACTTTGGACTTATATATATATCTTGTTTTTTCTTGATGGCTAATCAACTTTATCGGAATATATAAAAACTCACCCCAAAATCATCGAAAGTCATCGAAATTTGATTTTCTTTTCTTTATATCTCTCGTCTTAACCAAACACTTAAAAAGGAAATACTTATCATTTTTTTTTCTTTTCTTTTTTTTTTCTATTTAGTTTTATACTTTTTTTTTCTTTTTTTTCAAAATCCAAGTTCCAAACACAACTTTGGCTCTCAAGTAGATTAGAAATCTCATATGAGGGAAATGGAATCATTTCACCAATTTTCTATTCAAGTTTAATTTGGAAACTGTAGATTATTTTGAAAACTTAATTGTCGCCTCCTAGAATAAATCAAAAGACAAATATTAACTTTAATTATATTAAATATTTTATTATACTATTTTTTTTTTGAAATTTAAAAAAAAATGGCACGCTTTATGACTTACCCTTTCTCTTTATAGCAGTATAGATTTTTAAGAACATAAAACAATATCTTAAATGAAGTCGAAAATTGTTAACAAAAAAAAAAAAAAAGAGAAAAAAGAAAAAATGAAGTCAAAATCAATTTCATTATTTTTTATTTTTTTTATTATCCTTCTACCTATTTGAATTTCATTTATCAGTTGCTCCGCCCTTGTATTAAAAAGCTATTTCTTATTTCTACAATTGTTTTTTTTATTCTCTTTTTTTTTAACACGCTCAACAGATTAATTCTAGGCTAGTGCACAAGGGCGAAGCTAAGATTTTATAGTTGGGTGGGGGGCAAGATTTGATTGGTTATTAGTATAATTTCTCAAGTCTGTTAGAGGAAAAAAGAAACAAGGAAAAATTGCTCATATAGGTCAATTTACCAAATGATATATTGACTAAGCTAAATCACCTCTCAAGTATCAAAATATTCACATAATTGCCTTTTGGTTATGTAGAGGATATATCCGGTATTTTTACAACAGTTGATTGTTTAATAAATTAAAAATACCTATTCTATTTCTAAGCCCTTTGCACACTTAGTGTGCATCCCTTGCACCACCACCCACCTCAACACCACCACCACCACGCCACCACAACCAACCACTACCCCACCACCACCACCACCACCCACCATTAGTGGGCAATGGCGGTGGTGGTGCTGGGTGGTGGTGATGGATAGTGGTGGAGGTGGTGGTGGTGGTGGGGTAGTGGTGATGGTGGTGGGTGGTGGTGGTGCAAGGGTTGCACACTAAGTGTGCAAAGGACTTAAGGGATGCACACCAAGTATGCAGGGATGCACACTAAATGTGTTAGTGTGCAAAGGGCTTAAGGGATCCACACCAAGCGTGCAAAGGGCTTAAGGGCTTAAGGATAGAATAGGTATTTTAATTTTTTTTAAAAACAACTATTGTAAAAATGCCGAATATATCCTCTACAGGACCAAAAGGCAAGTATGTGAATATTTTGATACTTGAGAGGCGATTTAGCTTGGTCAATATACCATTTGGTAAATTGACCTGTAAAGTAGGGTATATGAGCAATTTTCCCTAAAAAACAACCATATATTGACTACAAAGTTCAACAAGTTTTTTTTTTTTTTTTTCATCAATAAAATTAAGATTGAGAATGAATCATTTTACAATTGTTCCCCTACGAGTTTTCTTGTTTTGAAAGCATTATACAATTGCATCATTATCGATATCATTAAATATATCTTTCTCAATATATATTAGGGGTGTCAATTGGTTCGGTCTAAACCGAAAACCAAATAAACCAAAAGGAAAAAAGTCAGTTTGGTTTAGGTTTTTTCATTTCGATTTGGTTTTCAATTTGCAAAATGAAAAATCGAATAAGTTCAGTTCGGCTTTTGACTAATACTTTGATTAAACCGAACTAGACTTATATACTTATAAATGTATTTGTATGTGTTTTGTACATATATGTGTATGTATGTGTATCTATTACATAAAATAACATTAATTTTATCAAATCAAATCAAAAAATCTAAATTCTTGGTTTGGTTTGATTTTCAATTTTGGTAACTGTAGTTTGGTTTAGTTTTCGATTTTATAAATCAGTTTGTATTTCAGTTTGATTCGATTTTTGGTTTAGTTCAGTAAATATTAGTTTAGTTTGACTATTTTTTATGGTATTTTGTCGGCGGCTAAAGTTTCTGCAATAAAAAAAATAAGATTTAAGGTTAGAGGAGAATTAGGGTTTTGTGAAAGTTCTCTACCAAGAGGATAAAAAATTAGAAAGTGAGGTAACTTTGCAGTTTACATGCAAGAGAAGCATATATATTTCTTTCACTACATTTCTGAAGTTTAAAAAAAAAAAAAAAAAAAAAGGTTTTGGGAGCTCATACTAGCTGTAAACTAAGATTCAACACCTATTCTTTCTATCCTTAACCCACCGGAACTCGCTCGTCGACCCTCGGCAACTAACGCTGCTCGAGCCGAAATTATCCCGGTAGGAACTAGAGATGCATCCAACGCCGAAGAATCAATCCAATCCTTCAACAACTCCTCTTGACCCCATAAATCCGGTATCCAAACCCGATCCGCTACCTCAATTCGACGTCTCTTCAATCTCTCACGCCCCGAATCCTCCTCCTTTTCTACAACTTCACTACCAGGATGTTGAGATTTTAGCCTCTCTGGTGTCGGCGACAAACCTCGCAACTCAATTTGATTGTCATTGGCTTGATGGGTCTTCGAAAACAGGCTTTCTTCTATCTTCCTCCTCTTACCATCGGCAGAATGAGGAGCAATCTGACCGGAGTTTTGACGATTCCAGTGATTCATGGGAGCTAGTTTTGGAATTGTTCTTCCTCTTCCTCTTCTTGTGATAGAGAGACTTATGGAGATTACATGATGCTTTATTATGCTTGGTAAGGGAATGAGTGGGAATGATAGTTTACACGTCACAAGCGTTGTTTTGTATGGTATGTGACAAGAGTACGTGCTATGGTTGAGATTAGATTCCAATTTGTGTGGTTTGGTGGATGTTTTGTACGTAATATTTAATCTGTGGATGCGGATTCTCTGTGATGAACACGCCGTGTGATGAGAGACAATCCATTTTGCCCTCATAAAGCATGTTACGTGGACGCGGATCTTTTGTGATGAACACGCAGTTAGATGAGAGACAACCCATTTTACCCTCATAAAACATGTCAGGTGAGAGACAGCTCATTTTACCCTCAGGGCTCTCTCATCACTCTCCCATCACATGACGTGTTCATCACAAAGGATTCCCACTCATAGGGGTGGATTCCTTGTAAGTTTTACCGAAGGGTTATGAGGTTGACATCAATTTGAAGAGTAGTATTATATGTTGTAGATTTTTGGATTTGGTGGTATAGCCAATGGAGTTGGAGGATTTTATTGAAAAGGGTTTTAGCTAGTTGGGACAAATTGGAGAGAGAGAGAGAGAGAGAGAGAGAGAGAGAGAGAAAAAAGATATTTTGGTGATGTATAAGGACCATCATAGTTTGTACTTTGGTGACGTGTGGCTCAACCTAAGTCACTAAAACACTGAGCGGGTGTGGGAGGGAGAGCGTCAAACTTGAAAATAATTTGTGATTCAAAACCGTCGGTGCTTTCTGTTTAAAGAGAATATTTTGTCCGAAGCAAAAATGTTGAAATATCAACTAGAGCGTGCATGTATATACGTCACATATTAGTGATGTTTTGAGGAACAACTGGATGCATGACGTGCATACGCACACGCTCCAATATAGATTTATATTTTCTATTAATCGATTAAAAAAAAGAAATAGATATTTTTCTCATTTAACTGGGATATCATATTAAGATGTATGTCCTTCGCAAATTTGAATTGCCCTTACTTTTGTGGTGGCAAATATCAAAATTTGTAAAATCAACAAAATTGTAATAAAACTCAATTTGCTACATGTTAACCAAATGCAATCAGAAAACCTTAAGAATTATTTTTTGGAATGAGTTAAAGAAAATAATTTTTTAGATCAAATTCTTCCTCTAGAATGAATACCAAACGAATTTATTTAATATTTTATAAGGCCTTAAAAAAACACCTAGTTTCATGGTGGATGACATCAATTGATTTCCTAAAATTGTAAAATTTGAATAAAGATAAAAATACTGAATTAATGTATATATATATATATATATTCGAATAAATCAAATTATCCAGTTAACTCTAGGGGAGTTAATGGGTACCCGATACCCAATAAACCCGATAGAACCGAACCCGTTTAGAAGGATTTGGTTTCGGGTTTATAGACCTGGGTCATAATAGGGTCCAGTTCTGGTTCTATAGAAGATGGAGCCGTTAAGAATCGGGTTTATGCGGGTATACCCGATGGGTATCCAATAGAACCGAACCCATTTTATAAATATTTAATTTATATTTAAATAGTACATAATTTAAATTTTTAATAATCAATTATAATATTAATTAATTAATTTAATCAAAACTAAACAAAAATTAATCTACATGTTTTTAATTTTTAAACATTCATTTTATGTTATGTAATATGTTTTAGTGTAATACTTTATCTAAATTTATATAAATCTAAGTTTTTGGAATGGGATCATTATCATTATAATGAAATAATATTAAATATTACTCAAATAAGTATTTGTAATATATATTAGTATAATAAGTATTGGGTACCGGACGGGTACCCGTTAAGAATCAGATATTTGTGGATTCGGTTTTGGGACTAATGGACCTCTGGGCTCGGAGCCGACAAGATCCGAAACCGTCCTAAATAATAGGGTTCGGTTATGGGATTAAGGACCTCCGGATCTGGTGCCGACAAGATTCAAAGCCGTCCCAAATAATAGGGTTCGGTTCTCAGACTTGTTGGACCCGTCCGAACCCGACCTGCTGACACCCTAGGTAACTCTATTTGAATGAGTAGAGTAATATTACCAAAAAAACAAGAATTGAGTCGAGATTTCGAATTTTCAAACCATATAGCTTTTATCCAGTTAAACTGTTAAAACTATATAAAATTTGATGGTTCACGGTTTAAATGGTTCAACCTTCCGGTCTATCCTGTTGTGTTAAAAGAAATTCATGAAGTCGCCCCTAAGTTTACTTTATTTACAAAAGCACCACTTTGATTTATAATTTACAAATCTCCTTCTGGTTTCTCTTTCCTCTTATGAAATTTCAGACCTCTTGGGTTCTTAACAAGCACATGCTCAAGAACTCTACAACCTTGGCGCACGTTATCCAAACCTACGCCAAAAGCAAGCAGCTTAACAGAGGCAAACAGCTCCACGCTCAGCTAATCTGCGCCGGGTACCAACCATGCATCTTCGTCACCAATCACCTTCTCAACATGTACGCAAAGTGTGGAGACCTTCATCACGCTCTCAACCTGTTCGAAAAAATGCCTCAACGAAACCTGGTTTCATGGACAGCAATGATCACTGGGTTTTCCCAAAATGGGAAGTTTCCAGAAGCTTTAACAACCTTCTCTCAAATGAGGATGGCTGGAGAAAATCCTACCCAGTTCGCCTTTTCGAGCGTAATTCAAGCTTCTGCCTATATGGGGTTGCTTGAACTCGGAAAACAAATGCATTGCCTTGGTGTGAAATCAGGGTTTAATTATGAACTGTTTGTGGCTAGTAATTTGGCTGATGTGTACTCGAAATGCGGGGTTTTGTTCGATGCTTGCCGGGTTTTCTATGAAATGCCGTGTAAGGATGAGGTTTCATGGACTGCGATGATCGACGGGTACACGAAGAATGGCAGTTTTGAGGAAGCTCTATTGGCATTCAAGAAGATTGTTCATGAACAACTAGTTGTTGATCAGCATATCTTGTGCAGCAGCTTAGGTGCTTGTGGGGCTCTGAAGGTTTGCGAATTCGGGAAGTCTCTTCACTCATGGATTGTGAAATTAGGATTTGAATCAGAGGTTTTTGTGGGCAATGCACTCACAGACATGTATTCAAAAGCAGGAGACATGGAGAGTGCTGCCTCATGTGTGTTTGGACCAGAATCTGAGCTTAGAAATGTGATTTCCTGCACTTCTCTAATCGATGGATACATCGAGAAGGATCAAATTAAGATGGGTTTGAGTGTTTTTGTCGAATTGCGAAGCCAAGAGATTGAACCTAATGAGTTCACCTTCTCTAGCTTGATCAAGGGCTGTGCCAACCAAGCTGCTCTTGAGCAAGGGACACAATTACATACCCAAGTGATCAAAACCCATTTTGATGAAGACCCTTTTGTTTCTTCAACCCTTGTTGACATGTATGGGAAATGCGGATTGCTCGATTACTCGATTCAAGTATTCAATGAGATTGAAGAGCCTACTGACATTGGATGGAATTCCTTACTGGGTGTGTTTTCTCAGCATGGTTTAGGCAAAGAAGCGAAAAACATTTTCGAACAAATGAGTCGCAGTGGATCGAAACCGGTGAGATCACATTCATCAATCTGTTGACTGGGTGTAGCCATGCTGGATTGGTAGATCAAGGGCTAAACTACTTTTCTTTCATGTTCAAGACTCATGGTGTAGAACCCAGACAAGAAAACTACTCTTGTGTTATCGATTTGCTTGGCCGAGCTGGGAGACTCAAAGAAGCCGAGGAGTTCATAAACAGAATGCCATTCGAGCCAAATGCTTTCGGATGGTGTTCGTTCCTCGGCGCTTGCAGGACTCATGGTGATAAAGAGAGAGGTAAGCTTGCTGCATGGAAACTGATGAGGCTCGAGCCCGAGCACAGCAGGACCCATGTCTTGCTTTCGAGTATCTACGCCGCTGCAGGACAATGGGAGGATGTGAGGAATCTGAGGAAGATGATGAAGGATGGGAAGATGAAGAAACTTCCTGGTTATAGCTGGGTTGATGTTGGGAACAAGACTCATGTTTTTGGAGCTGAGGATTGGTCTCATCCCCAGAAGAGAGAAATCTATGAGAAGCTTGAGAGTCTTCTTGACTGGATTCAGGAAGCCGGGTATGTCACTAACACAGGATCTGTACCTGTAAATGTAGAAGAGAGTATGAAGGAGAGGCTTCTTCACCATCACAGTGAGAGGATAGCTATTGCTTTTGCATTGATAAGCATGCCAATTGGGAAACCTATCATTGTGAAGAAGAATTTAAGGGTGTGTGTGGATTGTCATTCTGCAATCAAGTTCATTTCTAAGGTTGTTGAAAGAAGGATCATTGTTAGGGATAACACCAGATTCCACCATTTTATAGATGGGTTGTGTTCCTGTGGAGACTATTGGTAGGGCATTAGAAGATCGAAGACACGCTCGAGGCACAAATACCGAGGCCAGACCAACCTAACTCGTCAAAACTAGTTTGCCTAAAGGAGTTTTCTGGATGGATCAACATGGCCAAACCCTAATACTAGCTCCAATACTTGTTAACTTAGAATACTGTTATTAGTCAATTGTTCTTCATGAGATCATGGCTATTGAGAGGATCTTGCGGATTGTCAATGTATACGTAAGGCCTCGTTTGGACGCGATAATGCTAGAAAGCATACTTTTCTTGAATTTGAAGAAAAGGTTGGGTTCACCCCTTTTTAAGAAAATGAATGATAAGTCACTTTCTTCTTGCAATATTAATCCGAAAATGCATGATGTGAAAACTTTTTTTTTTTTGTCTTCTTCCTAGATTGCCCTTCTTAAACATCCAAATTTACAAGGGGTGATATAGCATAATTATGGCTTATGGTACGTGTAAAATTGAAAATTATGTTCAGTATTCTTATGATTTTTATTAATATTCGTGCAAATTTCTTGCAACGTCCAACCGAGGAAAGTTATTTTCACTTTCTTTTTCATTGATTTCATACATATTACTTTCTGACATATTCTTGGTTTCCAAACAGGACCTAAGATTTTCACACAGCAATGATTCAGCAATGGTCATGCATAAGAAAGTTAATATGGATCAACTATTACCACAAAAAAGAACAGAAAAAAAGGTTAATATGAATCAATAAGGGTTACTGGATTCTGCTGCTGTTAAGATTCAAACCAATACAACCACCCTCATATTTTAAATCACAAAAGCAGTTAAGAACATCGATAAAAGCCACGACTTCTTATTAGTAAACTTATAGGAGAAAAATACTCTTATCTCGGAATTGGTAATGACTACGAAAGGCACGAGAAACCTTTATCTCCTGAGAAGTATTTCGATTTCCAGAGAAGGAATGTCAAGTTCAAGAAGAACAGCAGTATGAAACAACGAATTGGATGGAATATTACAAGAGAAGAGTATTTCAGGCTCTTGGATAGCGCGAGCGACCTTTCTTCTTTAGAAACTCTGGAATCTCTACTGAGCTACCTTCGGTGAAAGAGGATGAGCGCCGATTGAGTCCAAGGGCGACATCTCCATGTCCTAACTGACTTCCCTGCAGTTTGGACAGATCAAGAGAAAAGTAGAAGTTAGAACTATAACACACAAGGTTGTCAAATCGTAAATCGACTCGAAAATCATTAGTGACACTTAGAATTGACTCATAAATCAAATGATTCATAGTAATTTTAGTAGAAGTAGGGTTGGGGGTGTAGGTTTGGGGATTTCTCTTAGGACAAGGACTTTTTATTGTTTAAAATATGTAAACAGTATTTCCTCTTGTATAAACAATATTGCAGAGTCAAATCATTTGAATCGTAAAAATTCAAACCTAAACCGTTTTTTTTCACTGATTTGAATCGATCTAGAGTCGCATCGAATCAAATAAAATCGTAAGATTCATATAATGAATTGTAAGATTTTAACAGAGATAACACACACACAGAGAGAGAGAGAGAGAGAGAGAGAGAGAGAGAGAGAGACCTGGAGAGGCCTTCCTTCTGTTTCATCTTGGCGTTTAAATCCAGTAGCAATCAGAGTTATGCTCACCTAAACACAAAGCAATGCAAAGTAATGCCTTTTTCATACCCATCTTGAAAACTGTACTTATATATGATGGCAAATACCACCTGAATCATGCCAAGTTTAGCAAACATTTAGCCAGCACGAGGAAAATTAACACTATCATATAGTACTCCTTGGAAAAGAAACATATTGAAAACTGTACTTCTATCATGGCAAATACCACATGAATTATGCCAACTTTACCAAAGATTTAGTCAGCACGAGAAAAATTAAAATATTTTTTTTTTGGTGTGTAGGGGGGACCCCTGACCCAGTAAACCCCGAATACATGACCACCCCCACAAGGACCATATATCAGGTAAGCCCGGGGACTTGAACCTGGGACCTCCAGTTCTTGAGCTAGAGAGCCTGCCAGTTGAGCTAACCCGTGTGGGTTAGCTTAAAATCTTCATATAGTACTCCTTTGAAAAGGAAATATGTTTCTCTAATATAACTCAAACATCCATCCAACAAAATGTAAAATGTGCCTTCAGAAATTGAACTTGTAATCAATATGTAATACAACCTCTCCTAGATCATCAGCAAGAGCAAAGCAGAGTTAGAATCAAATGGTCAAAGCCGATTTGCGGCGAACTTGTATGAAATTCGAAGGGTCTCTGGTCAGACAAGGGAGAGGTTATGAAGGATTCAACACCAGAACTCCATAAAAGGAAACTGCATTTGTCAAGTATTTCCATTATGGAAGGAGATGCCCTCATTTGATTAGATGCATACCAAGGAAGTCTGGAACACAGACAGCTTGTGCATGTCACAAAAAGGGTTTTGTATTGATTAAAATGTTTCCGATATCAATTTATGCTTGTTGGCAGAGGAAGTGGTGAAACTTTCTTTACGCATTTCAGCTCTCACAGTCCGATCTGCATTCCCCATCTTGATTTGTAACAAGGGGTATCATTAGCTTAATTAGATAGTACAATTGAAAAAGATCTAGTTTATGCTTATATTTGTAAGCAATACCAACTATTATAGTGTGTGTGTGTGTGTGTGTGCGTGTGTATGTTCGTTTGTGTGCCTCGGACACATTCAACGCAGTTTTAGGTGGCCTCAAGTGACTTGGAAGATATACAAGAATTGCATACCGCAACATGAACACATGCTTTTCCAAAAATGTCGATGCCAATAAAAAAATGCAACCTAACTACAACCAGTTGCTGAAAGTGAGCACCTAGTACTTTCAAGGCCAAGCAATATCATGCCAAGGTGAGCTCCTTTGCCTAGAGTGATGTGGACCTGTCATTTTGTTAAAGTACAATGAATGTTGCAACTTTGGTGTCCCTTCACACCCTTTCTATTTTGTAGTCTTCAATAGTGGTTTAACTTAAGATTTTTAGTACGGCCTTCCATCTTCTCAATCAGCATTTAAACCCAAGTTTAATAGCTCAATTACCAAATCATCCTCTAACATTTTTTTTCTTTCAAAAGTTAATAGAGTTTTATTCAAAGAAATAGAAGCCAAGCTCCATGTCCACAAAGAGCATGAACAAAGGCTAGCAAACAAATATATA
>JAUPMG010031290.1:0-12788 GCA_031762675.1 Pachysandra terminalis | reverse complement strand
TTCTTCTTCTTCTTCTTCTGCTTCTGCAATTCCTCTCCATGCTGCTCCATAAATCCTTATCTCTTCTTCTTCAATAATGAAATCCAACGTCCACTCTTTAGTATTTATATAGAAGCTCTATAGTGTTCTACTTATTCTAGAAGTTGTTCTTAGTTTAGGATTGTGTTAATTTCCAGACTTTAAATGAAACTAGTTTAATCCTAACCCTTAGATTAAAGTGTCCTAGTTCTAAGTTGATTAGTAATTGACTTAGTCTTATCTTATCTTAATTCTATTTAGATTAAAACTCTTCCCTTTTAAGTTTTAATTTAGTTGAATTATTCCTACGTAATCTTAGCCACACATCATGTTTATGAGATTATGATAGTGTGTGTTGTACTTAGTTTCCTCCAGTACAACTCACCAATCACAATGAGTCAAAGTCAAACTTGTAGCTAACTTCTAATTTTTTTTAAATTAACCCCTATATTTTTGTAAATAACATATTAACCCTTATAATTGTTTGGGTTATTACACGACTGCTAATGATACCCACGCCCTTGGTTGCCACACCTTAAGGACCATGTAAACCCGAATGTTTTGCATTTGAAGAATTTGTATTTGTCGAAGGAAAAAACTTTGAAGCTGTCCAAACACATGCCATACTCATTTTTAATATGTATGAAAAATTCTAAATTATAGCAAGGTACTTGTATTACCATGAGGTCACCCTAGTTACTTGTGTGAAATTCAAAGCGTTGCCAGTGCAAACGAAGAAATGACACTATCTATTCCTCCTTTATGTACACCGAAGGGGGCACTCACCGGTAATTCATTCGTTGCCTCATTCAAGCATGTTGGTAAAATGGATGCATTTCTTATGATCAGTGAAACATTGCCTTCTCCATCATTTCTTAGGTCGAACATCAGTCCACAAAGGAATTGAAAAAGTTACATTACAATTGTTAGCACAATAATGTTGTAAATGTGGATTCCGGTGATAATGTACTTCAACCATAGATAGTTACGCTAGATGATGTTCCTATCGGCGAGACTATATTTGAGATAGATGACATTATGTTGGATAGCATTCCAGCCAGCAAAGAGGTGCCAGGATCGGATGTTGTTGTGCTTGGTAATATTCTGTCAAGTAATGACATGACTTAGCCGAACATAGTCGCACTAAATGGGGTTCCTGCTAACAATGATGTAGACTCTGTTTACCGAGATACTTGTCGTGACAAGATTAATCCGGTTGATGCAACTGCAACTTCTTATAATATTTCATACAGCCGTCAGAAGAGATCACAAGGGATTGTGGCTTCATCATAACATTGGCTTCATCATGTCGATTTTTGCAATAGTGAAGGAGAACTATCATGCTAAGTGACTATCCTCACATCTCATATAAGTATCAAGCTTCACCTTATAGGGTGTCCTTCATTGGAATATAATAATATCGTCGAGCTCCGTCATGTTGGATGACCTTCGTTAGAATATCATAATGGTGACGAGCTTCGTCGTGCTAGACGACCTTTGTCAAAATCTTATAATGGTGACAAGCCCTGTTGTGTCAGATGGCCTTTTTCGGAATATCATAATGATGATGTGCTTTGTCAGGTTAGATGGCCTTCGTTAGAATATCATAATAACGATGAGCTTCGTCATGCTAGACATCCGTCATCAAAATGGCAAATCTAGCACCTTGATTAGCTTTTGCTAAGACACTTTATGTTGAATCCAGTACCACCTCCTAATAAATACAACACCAAGATTTCATGATGAATCCAGCGTCATGACTTGTGGCAAATATAACGCCACTTTCCTGGTGAATCCAGTGCAAAGACTTCATGGCAAATCCAACGTCATGGATTGTGGCGAATTCAATACCACAATAACAAACCCATCCTTAAAAGTTTTATGGTGAATTAAGTGCCATGATAGTATCTACAACGCGCTCCATGACGGCTTTTTTCAAGACACTATACTTTCTAATTTGGCTATCTCCACACAAAATATTTATCATAAACTTGTGGCCTTATCCTGTCACGCGAATAGACTTGGTCCACCATAGTAGCATTTGATGTGTTATTTTGCATACTTTATGTTTCTCACTGCTTCTCATATATTGTAATGTAGTTTTTTTCATGCTAGTGACATCGTACGTGACTTGGAGTCAGAGGTAGCTGAGGTCTAGTGTGCTCATAACGAGGTAGCCAATAAGCCTTTTGTCAGTGATCACCATGTTCTACAGGTCATGGCGCAACGTGATAAGATGAAGATAGATGTGACAATGTTGGTCGGTTAGCAAGAGGCAGCTTTGATTTTACTTGAGGACCTTGATCCCTGGCTCAAGAGCCTGGACCCTTCTTCTTTTTGGTTAGTAGTAGCCAGATGCATCCTTTGTTTTTTTTTTTTTTTTGGGAGGGGGGGTGAAGGTTAGATGCATCTCTTTGCTGAATGATATATGGTCCTTCCTAGTTTGGTTCAAACTTTGGCACCGACAATCCCCACCAAATATATATAGATTTCAGTAAGGCCAACTAACCTTTGTAAACAATCTAGAGTCATGCCATTTTTCATAGGCGGTTGCCACACGATGATTAAAACTGATGCTCTGTCTCTTGGCAGTTGTGAGCTAGCAAACTCAGTGTTAGGGACCCTAAAATATTTGGGAGTCTCTACCTACCATTGTTTGGATGTGATAGGTCACCTGTTTTGCAAAGAAATAAATTTAAGTTTTTAAATAAGTGACTCTATTGGATGAGCATAGTCTATAGGAGAGATCATGTAGAAGGAGATTCGGTTATGGGAAAAGGAAGGTGTGAGGCACCCTTTCTCATCCATTTTGAAATGGTAACCTATTCCTTAAACTCTTAACCATTCTCCCAAATTCACCAGATTAAAAGAACAAGATGAAAATGAGAAGTAGACTATGATGCAAGTATGAAAAGAGTATATAAACTACAAGTTGGTAAAAGAAAGAAAAATTGCATAAAACAAGGTTATGTGAAAGATGATGACATTAACACTAAAAGAATAAATGACCTACATAATACAAAGATTCTTATGAGCTAAGAGAAAATGGATAGTTTGAAAAATATGAGTATGTATGAAGGAAAACATGGTTATGTAAAAGATGAATGCATTAATAATAAAAGGAAAAGAAGCCTAATATGATAACAAAAAGATTTTAACAAAAGTGAATGGGTTGTTAGAAAAAAGTAAATAGACAGGGAAAAAATATTATGATTTGTATAAAATATGGAAGTAGTAATAAAAAGAAACCTAACGTAATGAAAAAGATTTATGCAAGTGAAAGAATTGTTTGAAGACAATATTAGGCTTAAAAGAAACCATGACTTAGAAGATCAAGAAGAAAATCTAAGATATGAAAATTTATCAAAAAAAGAAAGTAGTTATAAAATGATAAACATGCATGAAAATAGAACTACAATGATTAGGGGTAGAATAGTAATTTTATACCTCTTAGGATTATGTTATCAGGTGTTCATAGAATCCCATTATTACCTTATTATAATTTTAGTAATAGAAGGCCTAGTCTAAACCCATATGTAAGCCTAGCCATTAAAGGGTGCTAGTTGAATTAGAATCTCTCATGTGGATTTTGATGATTTTGAATGGTGGATGTATCTAATAAGAATCCTATGGATATGTACATGATCATAAGTCTTATTTTATTAAATTAGATGGGTTAATCTATTCCTAGTCTAATTATAACTCTTTAGAAGTAACCCAGTCCAATAAGTCTCCTTAAACTTGACCTAAGTCAAATTAGGACTCTTATTCTATTATATGTAAGAGACTTTAGGAGCAAGTTTGAGAATTTGGGAGCTCTAGGAGATCTGAAAATTTTGCACAAGCCATGGATGAGGAAAAAACATCAAGTTTTGAAGGTTTGACCACCATATCTTTGTATTGCTGGAGTTTATGGTTATAATGAGTGTTATTATGATCTGAGAATCATAATAATAGTAAGGAAGTCCCGGATGGACTAATTTGCATGTGTTAAGGGATCGGCCATCCCAATAAACCAATTTTTGTTAACACCCTTGGTGAGGGTTATGCCTTGTTTGGGTATTCCAAGAGACTTGTGGAAAGATGATAGGTGGGACAGTTTACTAGTGAAGCCCAATAGCTTAATCATATGAGTGAAATTTTGTTAGTAGATCGGCTAATATATGGTTCACAAAGGAAGTTCTAGATGATGCCTTGGGAGTTATCCCTATGATTGGAAATAAGTGAGGGGATTGAGCTCTCTAGGTTACAGCCCCTAGAAACTATGATGCGCACATAGAATAATCTATTATTTCTGTCATGTATTGGGGATGAGTTCTAGGTGAAACATCTTGGGTAGTATGATTAAGATCAGCTATTGGACATACACTAATCGAATGCCAAATAGCATGCATATTTGCACATCATATTATTGTGCATGAATCACATGTGGTGGTTATATTTATTGTTGCATGAGCATGCATTGCATAAATGAATAATTGAACCAGCACATTGCATTGCACATCGTTATCATGTATGTCATGTTTAATATCATGTTATTAACTACATATACTAACTATTCTGTTTTTGTCTATGGGAATACCATTGAAGAATGGCATTGTTCCTACTTCAATCCAAAGTACTATTTTTATTCGTTTATTTACTAAGCTAAGTGTAGTTTAGGCGTTCGAGCATAACATATTTCAGAACTTATAGATGTTGAAGAGCAAGACCATGGTGATCAAGAGGGAGGACAAGAAGATGATGAAGGCCTAAGCTATATTTAGAATATTATTTGATGATTTCAATAGAGAATTTGTAATAGGATTAATTAGATTTGTGTTTTTAAAGAGTTATTATCATTAAGCCTAGATTTGAGTAGTTTAATAGGATTTTGATTGAAGCATGAGACTTAGATTATATTTTATTTCTGTTGTTTTCTGATTGAAGATTGTTTTGATTGGATATTATCCTTAACAATACTATTTTCCAGAATATTACTTTCTAACTATCTTACATTATTCAATAGTTTGGTGATGTATTGTTTATCTTCTCCCATAACGATATGGGGTGAGAGTTATATCTTAAATTTGGAAACTCTTATGAGATTTCCAGGTTTAGGATGTGACAATTAAAACCATACGTGATCTTCTAAGAAGTTGTTTTATACATGATCTAAAAGGTTTCCTTTATGGTTTTAAAGATCTTTGATATTTTATAAATGTTTGCTTCAGTTCTTAATTCATAAGCTGATTTCTAAGGGTTTGATGATGAGACCATGGGATAGATGGTGTTTCATGTTGTTTTGTGATTCTCATTATTTTATGTGTGTGTGTGTATATATATAAATATATATGATTTTATCGAGATTATGTTAAATTTATATTATGATTTGGAGCTTTAGGAAAAGTATGATTCTTGTTTAAATATTTTTGCATTGTGGGTATAACGCACGAGCTTTGTTAGCTCACACACCCCAAATCACAATATTTTGCAGATAATTAATGAAGACTTATTGCAAGAGAGCTATGCGGAAGCATGGATTGAGTAGTTTAAATCTTCCTAATGATTTATATCCACGGATAGTAAGGGATTTTTAATTTATTAGATTTAAATTTTTACATATTCATGAATAGTAGAACATTATGTAAGAATGTAGCTCTCAATTGATATTATTGTAGAATTGATATATTTAATTTTGCGGCGATGTGTCATTTATCTTCCTTGTGGAGATGATAGTCATTCTTCGAATCCTACATCAATAAAATTTAGGGTGTGGAATTCGAAGAGTGATAGCACGGCTTAAACCATTTAGAAAATTTAGAGACCTAATCATATGAAATAAAAAAATTTAGAAAATTGAACCTGGGACATACGAATAAGACGAGATTTATTAAGGAACTAGATATGAAGGATGTCAGAGGTAAAATACAATGTTTGATGATGTGTAAGTCCTGTGAGGTGTCTTCGAGAAGGATGGCTGAGAGTAGAAGAATCAATTAACCACTTTTAATTATCTAGAAATGGATCCTTAAGGATGGTGTGTGATTAAACCTTGAACTAAGGTATTTCCTTGAGATATCAAAGTTGAAGGTTTGAGATGGGTTGATATGCAAAAACATTGTATATATGTAATAACCTAACATTGGCCAATTTTTCAATGTCCCATATCAATGTAGTCGCGATGCACGAAGACTTTTGAAAAGACAGTGAAGTAAAAAGGTTTTAACTGTATAGTGCTATAATGATTATAGAGTTTGTATAAATTATTCTTATCACACTAAATTATAATACGAACATTAAAGGTAGAAATTCTGTCCAAGACTGATACATGGAGAAAATGGGAAACCAACTATGACCATGGTTGGGTCCTATGTCTATGGGATGTGAGAAGGTTTTGTATCGTCTCAAACATGCCACAAGAACATGCTTGTCTATAAATGTGTTGTTATAGTGTGTGTATATATATATATGTGTGTGTGTGAAGTCGAGAATCGATAAGTGAATTATAAACTTATATACATTTCTAAAAGTGAAAATACAATATCCTAAAACATTATATCCTACGGTATGGTATATTAATAAAGAGTCCAAGAGTTTATAGTGACACTTTAATATATCACAAGAAGTCATTTATTTAAAACATAAGTGTTGATTATTTTAATTAAAACATTGTGTGATTATTTGTTTAGCTAGCTAGAGTAATTCTTAGCTAGTGAATAGTTAGAATATTTGTCCAACTCAGCAAATTTCGAGAACGAAATTTTCTTTAAAAAGAGTAGAATGTAACACCCTAAAAATTCTTAATCATGAGTATCGGTAGAATAATAATTTTCCACTTCTTAACCTAGGGTTAAGCTATTAAGTGTTCATAGATTCCTATCAGTACCTTATTATAATTATAATTTTAGTAATAGAAGGCCTACTCTAAACCCATAAGTATGCCTAGCCATTAGAAAGTGTTAGCCCAATTAGAATCTCCCATGTGGATTTTGATATTTTGATTGGTAGATGTACCTACTAAGAGTCCTATAGATATGTACATACTTATTTTATTAGATTAGATGGATTACTCTAGTCCAAGTCCAATTATAACTCTTTAGAAGTAACTCAGTCCAATAAGTCTCCTTAGACTTAACCTAGTCAAATTAAGACTCTTATTCTATTATATATAAGAGATCTTTGGGAGAAGATCTTGAAATTTTGTGGAAGTCATATATGGGGGAAAAAATATTAAGTTTTGAAGGTTTGAGGCAAAGATCAATGACTTTTCTGCACCTAGAGGTGAGTGTGTCTTCAATTCAGGAGTATTTGAATGAAAAAAATCACGTGATTGTCGTAGTTCTCTAATAAAACCATGCGTGATCTTATAGAAAGTTATTTTATAAATGATCTAAAAGGTTTCCTATATATATTGTGACTTGGAGCTGTAGAAAAAGCATGATTCTTGTTTAACTACTTTTGCATTGTGAATATAAGTTATGAGCTTTGTTATCTCATACACCCCAAATCAAGGTTTTAAAGACCGAAACCGGTGGCCTGACCG
Organism: Pachysandra terminalis; assembly: GCA_031762675.1. Lineage (NCBI taxonomy): Eukaryota > Viridiplantae > Streptophyta > Magnoliopsida > Buxales > Buxaceae > Pachysandra > Pachysandra terminalis. The sequence continues at coordinate 5,245 of JAUPMG010031290.1, read as the reverse complement.
ATCCCGCCCGGTTCTGGTACAGAAAACAAAAAAATAATTAAAAAATTTCAGACTGGTGGGATTGGCGGGACTGGTCGCCAGACCGGCGAACCGGCGGTACTGGACGTCGGACCGGAGGGACCGATCTTCGGACCGCCAGAATCGATCACGGATCGGCGGGACCGGTCACCGGACTGCCTGTCCATAATCCGGCAACACAAGTCTTTGTATCACAAGTTGGAACCGGACCAGTACGGTCCAGTCCCGGTACGGACCGGTATCGGCTAATCCTTGAAACCATGCCCCAAATCACAATATTTTGCAGGTAATTAAGGAAGACTTAATTGCGAGAGAGCATAGCGGAAGTGTGGATTGGGTAGTTTAAATCCCCCGGAGATATTAAGAATGGCTTAATTTATTAGATTTAAATTTTTAGATATTCATAAAATGTAGAACATTATGTAATAATGTAACTCTAAATTTATATTATTATTAATTGATATGTTTAATTCCGCTATGATGTGTCATTCCGTATCAAGGCCAGTGTCCACCAAAGCAAGCACCATAATTTATATTATTATGAATTGATATTATCTTACACCAAAGAAAATTTATGGTGTGGAATTCAAGGCGTGACAAGCTTGGTGAAGTTCCAGATGTCATGGTTATCAATATAACCTCGATAGTTACAGTACATTATACTAATACAAAGTTGTAAACGATGCTCTTGACTGATTGGTTCATGGCAGCAATCCAAGGCCAGTGTGAAAACGCTTGAAAAAGTCAACAAGCCGTTCACTCGGCTTTTACCGTTAGTTGCTGAGACGAACAAGAGTAATTTTCTCTTCTATGAAAAGGAACTTGAAAAAAAGGCAAGAACCATTTCCTCTCGTGAATTAATAAGAGTACGGGAGAAGATTAGAGTAACATGTGTAGGCTTTGTCAGATAATAATTTAGAGAACTCATGAAGCTACAGGTCTTTGTCAGCAGTGGATGCGCATGCTTAGAGAATCAATAAATCGGCTAATATGCTCCTTAGCGTTGCCGGATTTATTCCTATTATATTTGATGAACTTCGGCGGCACATAGTCGTTAGGATACGGTTTTGCATATGCATCGGCAGGATATAGAGGACAGTAACCACAATTTGTGTCGATGTCGTCAACATATTCATATTCAACAGGCTTGAGAAGAGTTGTGTTCACGACGGGATTGGCCTCCTGGCATGGCATCTCACCAGCACCTTCAATAGCCAGTTGAGATGGTGCTTGCTTCGCAACGTTAATGTTCTCCAGAGTTGTAGAGAAGCAATCGTCTAACTCATGGATTGCTGCTATGAGCCGGGCCAGTTCTGCCATGGGATTTGGCTCGCCAACAGTTTGTTCGGTCGGATATTGTGTGATTATGACTCGACAGTTTCTTCGTGCTCAGCAACATGAGGATTCGACACGTGATTTGTTGTGAGCTTATATGGTGGCAAAGGCCCCAACTTTAACTTTTTATTTATCTATATTTGATAAAAGGTTGACTTGGAAAACACTTTGTTAAGGATGTAAAGGATGGCAACGTGCGGGTTCGGATGCGTTTTGACAAACCCTAACCCACCCCTACAGGAGCCCCTAATACCAAACCCGCTCCTAATCCTATCGGGGTGGTAGGGGACGAAGCGGGTTTGATTCGGTTATAAGGGTTTTTTGAAAATAAATATTTTTTAAGTTAAAATTTTTAATATTTTAAATATATTTATTTATAAAATATAAATTTATACATAAAATATATATTTAAAACATAAGTGAATGGAAGAGGCTGGTTGAGCCAAACTATAAACCGACCCTAACTTGACACCAAACCCTAACCATTATAGAGGGTTACCAGTTTAACTCAACCCATTGCCATCCTAGATGTATAAACACCATTTTATTGTTAAGTGATAGGATTTGTTAATTATTGTCGAATTTTCTTTCTTCAAAGAGCACCATGATAAGGATCTGGACCTTAATTACCTTTCTACCTATTATTACTTTGTTGCTACTAAAATCCCAAACACTCTTGTGTTATTCTTTGGTTGCAATTGGCAACAAAGTAAATGCACCTAAGTCAAAGATTTTTCTATGGGACATTCAAATAGTTTATCAAAAGAAATCTTTCTTTTGCAAATTAATATTCCTTCTCAATATCAAGTCCTTCAATTTTTGTTCATATTTCTTGTTTTCTCTCCATTGTATTTGCTATCAAGGACAAGACAAAGTTTACAACTTTTAACTACAAACCATTTCAAGAGAACCAAATTGGATTTGAGAGAAAAGAAAAGAAAATGTTGAAGAAAGCACTTTTTTCTGTTTAGTTGAAGAAGGAAAGAGTTAGTGATACAGTTTTGAAAAGATAATAATTTGAATTTTTTTTTTTGTTTGTTGGGGTCAACTTTTCTCTCCAATAAGGTAGAGGATTTAAAAGGAAAAAAAAAAACCAAAAAAAAAAGAAACAAAAAAGAAAGAAATATGTAGAGCACTCTCTAACATTTCAACCCAACTTACAAAATATCTCATTTTTCCTTGACAGCTAATCAACCTTGCTGAAATATACATGGCTTCAAGGATCACACCGATCAGATCCAGATCGGCCAGTCCGTACTGGGATCGGCCAGAACCGGTCAGATCCCAAGCCACGATACAACTATTGTATCAAGTGGCTTTGGATCAAACCGGTCCAACCGATATCGATCCGGACTAATCGATTCAAACCGATCCAGTGACTGGATCGAACCGATCCAACGTTTTTTTTCATAATTTATAAAACGAACGATCCAACAGGTATCGACTTGGACCGGTCTGATACTGACAGGTACAGCCAGTCCGACGACTGGTATCACCGTTCCAGTGACCGATCTGCCCATTCCTTTTTTTTTTAAGGACAATCCAACTTTTGGATCGGTCAGGATTGGTCCGATCCAAAATCTTGAGACTTAAAACCCTCGAAATATATGAGAACTCATGAAAAAGTCGTTAGAATTTGATTTTCCTTTCTTTATATGTCTCAACCTAATCAAACACTTGAAAAAAAAACACTTATCATTTCTTTTCTTATCTTTACCATTTCTTTTTACTTTTTTTTTTCTGTTTTCTTAAAATCCAAGATTCCAAATACAGCATTAAAGACCATTTAAAGATTGTGAGGCTTAATTAAAATTCCAAGAGTGTTTTAAGCACTACAAAAGCAGTCACTATGTTTTCAATTGTTCAAGACCAAATATCATACCGATTCACACGGAATTCCACGTACCCCACGATACTTGGGTCAAAGCGTAAGCAAGTGATACTTTCAGCTAATTTATTGGATTGCTATAAACCTTTCTTGATTCCTTACTCTTTCTACTACTTCTATACTAATTTCTCACGGAGAAATAACATTATAAAATCAAATGATGAACGCATTTGATCTTTTGTGATTTTATGTATACTTGATATCTTTTTCTAAAACCATTGGATGAATCTTTCACAACATTGGTAGCAGATCGTGCAGCTAAGGCTGCGCTTGGCCCGGCTTATGTAAGTACTTTTTCAGCTTATACCATATTAAAACACTTTTTAAAATTACTAGTGTGTTTGGTAACACCTAATGGGTAGGTGCTTACCCATAAGCAATAGAGAAAGGCTCCATAAGCAGTAGAGGAAGCCTACTAATAAAGAGACGCTGTTGAGAACAGATTTTCTATATGGGAAGGAGAATTCTACTATGCCGACCTTGGCATGGTGTCAACTGGACGTTGTTAGCCGTTCAGATTTTATACGAAAAACAATTGATGGTTGTAAATGTAGTTCTCCACAATGCAGATTAACTAACGTCGGCATTGTAGACTAACTTGTGTGGGAAACTTTCTAAACTTTAATAATATTTTTATAATACATATTTTATCCCTAAACTTTTATGAGCACTTAAATAAATGTTATTTCTAAACTTTAATAATATATTAATGATACCTATTTTACCCCTAAACTTTTATAAGCACTTAAATTAATGTATTTACCAAACGATAGTTTCTTCAATTAAGCAGTTTATTGTTGCTGTGGATAAGTGCTCTCATTGAGCTACTTATCCAATGAATGCTTATCCAAAAGCACAAGCCGGGCAAACACAGCCAAATGTGGTCTAATCACGTCTTCAATATTTGACTTCTTGTTTTGTCCTTTTTTTTTTAATTACCTGGTTAGTGTTCATAGATGTTGATAATCCAGTTACCTAATTAAGCAGCCACGTGTCACCAGCTTGAACATGTCATCTGCTTGACCTACCTGTCACCTGCTTCATCCGCTTGACCTATGGACCATGGGTCTAATGGGTCACTCGACCCAATTTGATCCGGTCTGACCAAGTCCAACCGGTCCAACTTGGTCCAATTTGGTCTGAGCTGGTCCAACTTGATCTGACCCAGTCCAACTTGGTCCGATCCGGTCCAACTCGGTCCAACTTGACTGTTATAATCTATCTTTCCTTATTGGTTTTAGTATTCTAATTTTGCTTAAAGTCCTTTTTTTTATGTGCGTATGGTCCTTTCGGACCTTGTTCATACTCGTTTGACCGTTCTAAGCCTTATTTATGTGGAGAAATTGACATTTCAGTCATTTTTATGAATGAATTTGCATTTCGAACATTTTTTGTGAAGAAAATTACATACGGGGCTCATTCTATAATTAAAATCTTGCATTTGTGACTTTTTATGTGAAATATATGGTATCCGGGGTTTTTCTGAAAATTATATAACATGCGGGGCTCATTCTGTGATAAAAAAATCTTGCACTCGAGATTTTAAATGATGTGGCATTTGGGGTTTTTTTGAAACTTATATGGCATTCGGGGTTTTTCTGAAATTTATGTGGTACATGGGGTATTTTTTGTAAAAACAATTTTTTTTGAAAACCCTTCATTCGGGCCTGCATTCGAACTCCCCCTTCGAGCCCTTCCTTCTCGCGTGAGTTAATCTGTCGGCCTCCTCCACTCGCGGGCTTGTCCTTCAGGCCCTTCCATCGCACGCAAGTTAGCCTACGGGCCTCCTCAGCACGGGCTTGTCCTTTAGGCTCTTCCTTCACGCGCGTGAGTTGGCCTGCAAACCTCCGCGCCGGGCTTATCCTTCGAGCCCTTCCTTCGCGCGCGAGTTGGCCTGCAGGCCTCCTCCGCGCTCGAGTTGGCCAACGGGCCTCCTCCGCGCGCAGGCTGTCCCTCGAGCGCGAGCTGTCCCTCAAGGGAGGGCCCTTCCTTCACCCCCCTTTC
>JAUPMG010031279.1:0-14667 GCA_031762675.1 Pachysandra terminalis | reverse complement strand
AAAGGAGTCTATGGAGAACCAGCTGAAGGTGGCTGAGGTGGCAATCCAGGTAGACGAGCCACATCAGACGTGGAGCTACACCCAAAAGTATCCCGGAAGAATCGAAGAGTAGCGTCTACCGATTTCTGCAGTCGAGACACCTGACTCCGGGTGTAGTGATGCTCGGCCTGAATCTCAGCCCTGACCCTAGTGAACTGACGAGAGGTAGATCTCTCTAGCGCCTCGAGTCTAGCCTTGACAGATGAGCCATTCTTGTGTACTCGGTCTGGTCCAGGGACAGATGAAAATTTCGTCCTCAAAATTTGCTCACCTTACCGGAAAAGTTGAGGATACTTACCTTGAATATGTTTCTGTAAAATTTCCCACTCTTGCTGAGTACAAATAGTACCTTCAATCACTTCATGCCTTTATTGTTCTATGGTGTAGACCTTCCCTTGTTGAGCTTGCTGCTGTTGTGGCACTTGTGATGAGTTTTGCTATTGGTTCTTTGGAAACTGACAATCTTTTCAATGGTGACCATTCCTTCCACAGTTGTAACATTTCATAATCGAAGTAAAGCGTGGGGTACTCATTGATTCTTGTGTCCTTTGTCCTTTCTAATAGCTTTAGGAAAATACTCCAAATAAAATCTCACCTTAAAGTCGGTCCAAGTTTGAATTAGTGCTATCTCCAAGGCGGATTTCCACCACTTTCTCACTTCGCTTTCTAGCATGAATACAACAAAACGAACCCTCTCTTGTTGATCCATTTCCATCACCTCGAAGATGTGTTCCAAGGAATCTATCCATGCTTGTGCTTCCATCGGATCAGTTGTTCCTTTGAAAATAGTAGGTCCAAGCTTCTTGAACTTCTCAATGCTACGAGTGTTTTATTGTGCTTCTGATTGTTGTGGTATTGATTGAGATTTAACTTGTGATCGTTGCATCATTGCTGCCATTTCTCCCAATGCTTGGTAAACTCTTGCAAGTTGTGGATCTTGATCAGCACCTCCAGTTGAAGTAGCACCCATGTTGCCTCTTCTTCAACTAGCCACTTTGAAAACATGATGATTTGTAAGTCTGTTTCAGAGGAAAGAAATTTGACCGCACTTAAGTTAGTAGACAATGTTAGAATAAAAAATCAGCACACAAAAAACTTTTGGAATATTAGCACACTGAAAACTTTTGGAATATTAGTACAAAGAAAACTTTTAAAATAACATCACATCAAAAACTTTTGGAATTGATTGAAAACATAAAACTCAGACTTTGATACCATTTTTGTCACGAACCAAACCAGGAAATCTCAATGGGCTCCCCAAGTTTAAGTTGTAACTCTCATCCCATATCCATATGGGAGTGGATAGACAATACATAACCAAAATCATTGAATTAAGTAGGATATTATATAAGATAAAGTTATAGAAAAGTAATATTATTAAAATAATTTCTATCACAAAACCATCTTCAAAAAATAAAAGAGCGGAAAGAAAATAATACTAGTCTCATGCTTCAAATCAATCCCTATTAACTATTGAAGTAAAATCTAGTAAGTACTGAATTACACTAAATAAACTCTATTATAAGTTCTACTAAAATCGCCAAATAAAACCCTAATAGTGACTAATATCTTAATAGCATCCTTGTTCTTCACCTTAGTCCTCATGGTCCTTATGTCCATTATCTATAGGTCCTGAAATATGTTATACTCGAAAGCATAAGCTACACTAGCTTTGTAAGTAAGCAAGTTTAACAATATTTATGATTGAAGTACAGACAATGCCACTCTTCAATGGTAATCCATATAAACAATAACTGAGTGAAATATGTGATTTGTGATCAATATACAATGAATATGTAATGTGTGATCAATATACAATGAATATGTGATGAGTGATCAATATGCAATAAATATGTGATAATTGATCAATAAATATGTGATAAGTGGTCAATATGTGATAAATATGCTAATCATCAAGTGGTACGAATAATGATGTAGTATGATGTTATATGCAATGCAATATGCTGGTTCAATTATTAATGCATGTTGTGCACCTAACAAATTTAATCACCACATGTGATTTAAGGCAAACAATCCAATATGCAATATGTATGATGTATAGTATTCATTTAGTGTAGGTTTCTCATATGATCTCAATCATACTACCCAAGGATGCTCACTCAGAACCATCCCCCAATACATGGAAGAAACAGTATATTAATTTATGTGCGCAATCATAGTTTCTAGGGGTTTTGACTTAGAGGGCACAATCCCCTCACTTATTTCCAACCATAGGGACTAATCCCAAGGCATCACCCAGAACTTCCTTTCAGAACCATACATTAGCCGATTTACTAATAGAGTTTCACTCACATGATTCAAATATTGGGTTTTACTGACCCTCACCTATCATCTATCCACAAGTCTCTTGGGATCATCACATAGAACATATCCCTCACCATGGGAGTAAAACAATTAATTGGTCTATTGAATTGTACGGTCCCTCAACACATGCAATTAGTTCATCTGGAACTTCCTCACCTATTATGATTTCCAGATCATAATACTCTTGTTTTAAACATAATCTCTAGCAATATGAAGTTATGAAGGTCAAGTCAATGCATTAGACCAATACAATGACATTATTCAACAATATAGGCATATGATATGCAGGTGAAAATGTGCGCATTAACTAAGCAATCAAAGTATGTGTAAAATGAGTAATATGATCTAAATAACAATGCGTATTTAATATGTTGTGCAAGTGAGAATGTGCGTATTAACTAAGCAATCAAATCATGTGTACAATGTCAGATATGACAAATTAACATGTTAACCATGGACAGGCAAGTAATATGAATCATAAAATATCACATGTTCATCAATAATAGAAAATACAACCGTAAAGAAGTAAGTACTTGTAACATAAGTTCAAGTCAATATATCAACAGTTTATCAAACACAGCAATTGAGTTCATAAAGCTGTAAGTATATGAAATAATCATAATTGAGCAAAAGTAATATCATAATCAGTCTAATTAGGTCGAAATAAGTATGTATGTGAAATCTCAAAGCAAACAGACAACTTTGGTGTTTCTTGGCAGACCGAGGGTCTGTCGAACTGTTCGGTAGGCGTTCGGTGGACTATTCGGTATATCGAAGAGTAAGCCGAATCCCTCCTTATGTTTCTGGGTTCAAATCAAGTTGATCAGAATGTCAGGTTTAGTAGGGTGTTCGGTATGCCGAATCTAAGCTTGGTAGCTGTTCCAGGAAGTCAAATTTCTCTCTCTGGTGCTCGGCATGCTATTTGGAATGCCGAGTAGGGTCTCGGTAGCCTTTACTGGGACTTGAAATATGTTCTGTGGGACTCGGTAGGCCTTCGGTATGTTGAGGAGGCTGCCGAAGTCTACTGTAGGTGTTCGGTGGTCTGTTCGGCATGCCGAGGAGGCTGCCGAACCTCACGGTTTGCACAAAAACATAGAATTTTTGTTTCTCTTGAACTCTAAACACAAAACATGATTAAGTAACATTGGTTAGTATTTAATTCCACACAAAACCCAATAAATAGACTACTCAAAACAATACTCAAATCAAATTTACCATATCCTAGTATTTAAAACTTGGAATACAAGTAAAAGCCATTAAAATGCTTCATACTCAAGGAAAGTAACCTTGTACTCCTATTAAAACCATAAGTAAAGTTATACTTGAATACTTACCTTGGTTTGAAGGTTTATGTAGAGAATTACACCTCTTGCTCTTCTTCTGCAAGCAATGAATCCACCTCCTAAGGCCTTGTGTTTATATAGGCTCTCAGAAACTCTAGAATTATAAGCTATAGAAACTCTAATCTCAACCCTTAGATTAGTTAATTTGAATCTCAGCCCTTAGATTGGTTGTCCAGCCCATGTGGGTTTCTTTCTAATATTGATTTCTTACTAATTATTGTTTTTGAATCCTAGCTTTAGTTTAAATAGTTGCTATTCTTGTTTGTAGAGAATACTTTCTAATTCCTTAATCTTTGACTTAGTCTCCTAGTCTTAGTTGGTTATTTACTATTTACTTCTTTATTTGATTCCTTTCTAATTAGAGAGTGTTTCTAATTCCTTGTTTTAAATCTCAGACATTAATTGGAGATGGAAGGCTCCTACAAGATCCTAGCCATTAATTTATACTTTGAAATCCCTACAAGCTCCTAGCCACGTGTCATAACTTTAGAAGTTATGATTGTGTGTGTTGTACCTAGTTTCCTGCTTTTACCCACCAATCACAATCGGTGAAAAGTCAAACATGACAGCTAATTACTAAAATTTTAAATTAACCCCTAACATTTTATTATTTACATATTAACCCTACTTTTAGTTGGGTTATTACAGTTTCCCATTGTTTCTATGTTTGATTCTTTCACCCAGTGTGTACACATAGGTTATTCAGACATGTCGTTTTTCAAGATTAACATGCAAACTTTCCCCCCCGACCAAGCCCAAGGACCACCCGTTGCTGGTGACCCTGAGGTCCCTCGCCTAGGGATGTATACACTTCCCCTGCCGAGGTCACTAATCCCCCGCATGGACCTCCTTCTCCAGCACCTCCTCCCTCAGTTGTTCAGCCCATGAATCCTCTCGGCCACGAATCCTCCGCCGCATCCCTTACTGAGGCCATGTGGTTCATTCAGCAACAGTTAATGGCCATGGCAGCCCAGTAAACCACAATTCAGTAGCCTATTGCTCCCCAGGCACCTCCACCGGTGCCCATCCCTCGAGAAGAGGTATTTAGGCCTGTCATCGAGCCGACTCCAGTTGAGCTACCTCCTCTCCGACCAATCCTACTGCCATTGGCACCCACACCACCTCTTGTTGATTTCGCTCCTCTATTTCCCATCGATATAACTCCACCACCACCTGGCATCCCTCCATTCGCTACCATGTCCGTTGTTGAAGCTTTACTACGAAAGCCCCGCCTTCGAGACCTGAACTGGGTCGACAGTGATTACTGTCCCCCTTACCCAGCTTCGCTACTCCAGAAACTGTATCCCAAGGACTATATGAGTCCCAAATTTTAGAAGTTCATCAGTCAGACCGGTAATGTGAGGAGCACATCAACCATTTTATTGAAGCACCTGGACCTCACACCTCTTATCATTACCTCTGTTTCAGGGAGTTCTCTAAGTATTTATCTAAAAAGGCTTATACCTGGTATAACAACCTTGAGCCAGGTTCGGTGTACTCCTGGGAAGACATGGCCACACTTTTTCACAAGAAATTCTTTATCATCGAGGAGGCCTACACCATCGCCGATCTCAGTCAGGAACGCCACCAATATTCGGAGGACCTGGTAAACTATGTAAGGAGATTTAGAAGTCTTGTCATGACTTGCACCGACTTCGAGGACGACTCTTGGTTTGTTGAGCTACGTGTGCTCGGGATGAACCCCGAGTACAAGATTCACCTCAAAAACTTAAAACTCTCGAGCTTCACTCACTTGATCTAGTCGGCTCGAAGGGCAAGTCTCTTTGTACCACCCCTAAGTATGGTCAAGAAATATTTAGAGAAGAAAAGAGGAACCGAAAGCATCCACCTACAGGACCTCACCCCTATGAAGGTGAAGAAGGGCCAAGAGAAGGGCGATCGCTCTATCCCTCTTGAGCTGAATTGTTCCTCGGCTCGACTTGACGTTCTTGTTTGAAAATTGGATTATGGACAATCGGATTATCTTACCAGCCAAGGAGCCGACTGACCAAGACTTGAGGAACTCCCATATTGTAAATTTCACAGGCATACGTACCGTCGGACTTATGACAACTATGCCTTAAGGAGAATCTACAATGCCAGAGTGATAAATGGAGAGGTTGATCTCCAGCCCAAACGAGTCCATACTAACCCCTTGCCCGCTCACAGGGGTATGGAAAAGGAAGTGGTAAACGTCCTTTGCTCTGAGGTGGAGGGGGAAACGACTGTTAGAAGGGGGCCAACATTGCCCAAGTTTCAAAACCTCAAGAGAAGTCTCAAGGTAGGAGCAGATTGCCATAGGGTCTTACACCCAGATACTACCTCTGTTGGAGGCCGAGGAGGCTTGTGCAGCCGAAATTATGAAAGATGGTGTCATTACCTATGGCAAAGAGGACATGATGGTTCCTTACAAAGATCATCGTTGGGCCTCATACTTGAAATCTGTTCTACAGGGTGTTGACATCCGAAGGTCATTGGTCAATACCGTATCGTCTCTGAACATCATCCCTCTTGGCATTTTGAAAGCCATCAGAGTCTCGCTGGGTTACATGACCCTCAACCTCCAAGTCGGACCATACAAACAACCCACTCGCTTCCATGTTCTTGATAGCACCTATCACATTCTTCTTGACCGACCATGGATCCATCGGTGTCTCCTTGTCCCTTTCACATACCATCAATGATGTAAAGGATTTTGGAAGGGGAAGATGGTGCGACTCGTCACTGACCCATGCCCTTTTGTTGAAATCGAGTTTCACATAGCAGACAAGGCCGAGTACGATGAATTGCCCCCCTGGGAAAATGTTAGGTGTCCCTACCATGGGGGATCCCTCTACCTGCTTTGCTTGCTGTATAGGAAAACCTCGAGGTCTCCTTGCTTGAACCTTTTCCATCAAAGAGGAAGTTGAAGGAAGAAAGGACAAAGGAAAGAAGAAGATGAGAAGCCAAAGAGGCCCGCCAAGGGTGCCTCAGCTGAGCTTGCACCAAAATCCCAATGTACAAGGATAAAGGTGTCTAATGGACAGGTTTTCTACAAGTTATGGACCAAATTTCATGCCTTTGGTTGGGAGACCAGATTCGAAGGGAGTAAAGATCCAATAGTCCGTCCTTTGTGTTAACGAGAACCCCGAGAACCCCAACAATAGTAGTGACAACAGTGAGTTCCTTGCAACTGACGTCTTTGAAGTTAGCCACGATGTTCAAGAGGCACCAGAGCGCCTCGAGGATAGTGTCAAGTTGGCCCTCGAGGCGATGTGTAATCTTGTATGTTTACTCAAGGAATACAAAGATGTATTTTCTTGGTCATATGATGATATGTGTGGTTTGAATCCTCACTTGGTCACACACAGACTCCACTTATCTCCCCACATTAAACTGGTCAAGCAGCATGCTCGAGTGTTTAAACCTGAAATCCAACTTCAAATAAAAAATGAAGTAGAAAAGCTCCTAAAGGCTAGCTATATTAAACCCATACAACTCTCGAGATAGCTGACGAACATAGTCCCGATCAAGAAAAATAATTGACAGATACGATGTTGTGTGGACTTCCACGATCTCAATAAGGCGAGCCCCAAGGACGAGTTTCTATACCAAACATGGATCTTCTGATAGACACCACATTCGCGCATGCAATGTTTTATTTCATGGACGGCTTCAGCAACTACAATTAAATCTGAACAAACAATTCGGATGCTCTCCACATTACATTCCGTACACTTATGAGTAACTTTCATTATACGGTGATGCCCTTCAGTTTGAAGAATGCCGGAGCCACTTGTCAGCGGGCAATGACTGCCATATTTCATGATCTGATTCATGTCAAGGTCGAAGACTATGTGGATGATAATTTTGTAAAATATGAGGAACGGCATGATCATCTCAAGGTATTTAAGAATGTTTCCAATGTTGCAAGCTTTATAACCTTAAGATGAACCTAGCCAAGTGTGCCTTCGGGACCACAAGGAAATTCTTGTGGTTTGTTGTGCCTCGACAATGTATTAACCTTGACCCCACCAAGTTAAAGAAAATTTTCGAGTTGACCCTACCTTAGACCTAGAAGCAATTGAAACCCTTCATTGGAAAGATATCTTATATTCAAAGGTTCATCCCCGGTCTCTCTACTCATGTCTCTCCGTTCTTGCCATTTTTGCACAAAGGGGCCCTTTTTCTTTGGTCTTAGAAGGCCACCAGACTTTCGAGAAGATTAAGGATGTCCTGAGGCATCCACATACCACGGTTTCGCCTTTTCCAAGGAAGCCCCTTCGAATTTATTTGGCTACTTTAGAAGATGCCATTGGGTGGTTGCTCGCTCAGGAAGATGAGCAGGGCGTTGGGAAACCTGTGTATTATGTTAGTAGGCTCCTCCGAGGTGCCAAGTTGAAATATTCTCAAGTCAAAAAAAATTTCCTTGTTCTCGCCCATGTGACCCGCAAGTTCTGACACTCTTTGCTGGATGCCCAACTTATATGATCACCAAGGTGAACCTTACCAAGTATTTGTTATCCCATCCGGTGCTCATCGGAAGATACACTAAGTGGCTTCTCCAATTATCTGAATTCGATATCCGTTGTGAACACCCTCGCTCTATCTGAGGACAAGCCGTGGCCGATTTTCTTACAGCCTTTTCCAAAGTCAAAGAGGAATAGTTGCCAGAATTTGAGATCTATGTGGTTGAAGATCGAGAATGGCAGATGAAATTTGGCGGTTCAATTAACTCTGATGGTGGGGGTGCCGGCATCGAATTCATTGCGGAAAACGAATATCATCTATATTTCTCTTTCAAGTTGGACTTCTTATGCACCAATAACAGGGCCAAGTATGAAGCTTTATTAATTGGTCTGATTTTGGGAAAATAGTTATGAATGGACAGGTAAAGAGTTCTTTGGGATTCAAAGGTTATTGTCTCCTAAAGTAATGAGGACTTCGTAACTAAAGAGCCGGCGTTCATGCCATATCAAACCATGATACAGGACTTAATGAATAAATTCTCCTAGTGTACACTATCTTACATCCTGAGGTCGAAGAATCATCAAGCTGATCTTCTATCTAACCTCAGAAGTAGAACTACCTTAGATGGAAGCTCGCAGCTCATCGATGTTATCCAAAAGGTGCTCCTGGCTATCCTCAATCCTGTTATCGAGAAAGAGGATATTCTCCCCACTGACTGGAGGCATCCTATTCTCTATAAGCTTTGACATCCTATTTCACCTAGCGGGATCCCTATGCGCGAGTTGGTCGATTTTGTGGAAGTTAGTGAAGTGTTATACTTTAAAGCTTCAAGTAGTGTCCTACTGAGGTGTGTTGGCAATGATGAAGCTTAGAAAATCCTTCTCGACATCCACGAGAAGACCTGTGGGGTATAGGATTCCATTCCACTCAGCAGGAGATTACAAAGGTTTGGCGTTTATTGGCCTACCATGGTTTGCAATGTTGCCAAGCTACAAAGGGGTTGTGAGAACTGTCAAAGACTAGCCGATATCATGGAGGCCTATCCTGTAGACACACACAAATAGGATTGGAGGCAACCTTTCATTCTCTTTTTACAAGATGGAGTATTGCCGGATAGCGCGCTAGAGTAGCACGATTCCAAATGCATGGTGGTGACCTGTTCCGGATTAGCTTTGACAACTGTTTATTAAAATATTTCAGACTTCAGAAAATTGGGGTTGTCCTTCGAGAGGTCCATTCAGGTTCTTGTGGAGCTCATCAAGGATAGGAAAAATTGTTTGATCAATTGGTGACCATCAGTTATTATTGGTCCTCGATGAGGGATGGCGCCTTCGATTTTGTCAAGAAGTGTGCCTGCTGCCAAATTCAGGGGGATGTTCCATGACAGCACCCCCAAGCAATGCAATCAGTTATAACCCCATGGCCCTTCCACACTTGGGGGCTTGAATTAATTATCCCTATTAACCCTCAGAGCATGAGGGGGGCATGCCTGGATCTTGGTAGCTACTGAGTATTTTACCAAATGGGTGGAGGCTATCACATTACGAAGAGCAACCAGAGAAGTTGTTGCTCATTTCATTAAAGAATATATCATCCTCAGATCCAGCTGACCTCGAAGAGTCATCACCGACAATGGCTCATCTTTCCTAAATAGGTCGATTCAGTTGTTGCTTGCTGAACACCGTGTTATTCATACTAAGGCCACCCGGTATTACCCTCAAGGGAACGGTCAGGCTGAAGTTAAAAATAAGACCCTCATCAAGCTATTGAGTAAAATGATGTACAACCATCCCACCTGGTGGCACGAGCATCTATTCAATGTCCTTTGGGCTTATCAAGTTTTGAAACACCGTGCAACCCAAGGTACCCCATTCTTGCTAGTCTTTGGAACCAATGCTCTATTTCTTGTAGAACTTCAAGTTACCTCGACCCGAAGCATTCGAGGTTGATTGGGACACTCATCACTTGGTTGTCGTACAAGTGCATGAATTAGATAATTTATATGAGAAGCGCCATCAAGTCTTTGCACATAATCTCCAATATCATCAGGAAGTCTCAAAGGTGTATTAGAAGAAGGTGTCCCCTTGGGATTTCTAGCCAGGTGATATGGTTCTCGAGGCTTCCTGGTATGAACATAGTAATACCATCAAGCCCAAATTTACACCCCGATGGGACGTACCCTTCAAAATCATTCAAGCTTACGCATCCGGTTATTATAAGATTTTATCATTTGAGGATGGCACCCAAGAGGAGCATGTAAATGGAAAATGGTTAAAGCAATATCATTATTAAGTCAAAATTCCACGTTTCACAAAGCATGAATGTAAGGGGATGTCATTCATTTACTTTTCGGATGTACATCTTCCTCGAGAGTAAACTTTGAATTACAAAGGAGTATTCTATTAATGGAATGACATTCAGTTCACTATTGGCCTTCTCCTTTCCTTTCTCAAAAGCGTGCGCTGACGTTTCGATGTCTCTGATTTCCTTTTCTTTGGCGGCAAGGGATTGTCATATGAGCTCTGCTTCTCCCCCCGAGTGTGAGCAAGATTTGAGATGGCCCCGTTAGCTCAGCCTGGAGCTCATATCTCCGCATAAGTTGTGATGCGATCTCTCCTGCCTCAGAAAGGTAGACCTTCAACCACTCGACGTTGAAGCCCAAGGCTTCCACCCCGAATATGCTCACCTGCCAAGCAGCTAGAACTTTATATGTCAAAGATTTGAATGTGGTTCTCGAGATAGATTCAAGTAGGGTGCATAACTCAATGTATCCCTCGCTCCTCACCCAGACTGAGGGAACCCTCTCATTGTTAGTGATACCCTTATACATGCCAAAGATGGCCTCCATCCATCCCACCACATCCTCAGTAACAAAATATCCTTCGAATACCATCATCGTTCGACAGTCAAAAGGTTCGATTTTCTACTTCTTCCTTGGCCTTGGAGGATTGGCCAGGGTCGAGTCGTTACCCGAGGTAGGTGGAGGAACGGTGGGATCTTCTGCAATGGTGACAATTGTCGACTTCGTGAGTATGGTCTTCTAATTTGTCAAGACCTCGGTTCCCTGAGGTTCTTTAGGAATATTCGTTGCTAAAGTCGGAAGGAGTGATTTGTCAGGCGAAGGAGCGGTTGCAGTAGTAGCCTCAGCTTCCTTTTCAATTGGCACTTCCGTAGTCTCAACGGCATCCGACGCAGAAATTGATGAGATTTTTACCAAAACCTTGGGCATGTCAGTGGTGGGAGCAGGAGGTAATGTGGTGGTAAATGGAGGTACATCGGTGAGGGGCGGGCCAATGTTTGGGGAGACGGGAGCATCCACTGCCATTTCAGTCGAAGGGAGTGGTTCGCCAAGTGAGGGAGTCGTTGTTGCAGTAGCCTTACCTTCCTTTTCAGCATAGACCCTTGAGGTTTCGGCAACGTCATATGTGGAAATGGACTGGATTGTTGTCGAAACCTCGGGTGGGTCAACACTCGAAGCAAGAGGCATTGCAGTGGCAGTCGGGGGCACAATGGTGGGAGACGTGTTGACGTTTAGAGGCACGAGAGTGTCCACTACTACTTCAGTCGAAGGTTGAGCTTCTAAATTTGCTAAGGTGCCCGCGTCCTCGTGTAATAGCCCAAACTAAAATAATAGGATTAATATATAATTAATAAAAATATAGGAGTTAATTTGAAATTTTAGTAAATTAGCTATCATGTTTGATTTTGACTGTTTGTGATTGGTGGGTCATACTATAGGAAACTAAGTGCTTCACACACAATCATAACTCTTTAATTTATAATGTGTGGCTAGGATTTCGTAGGAATATTCAAACTAATCTAATGGCTGAGATTTAATTAAGGTTAGTTATAACTTATTTAGGATTCTAATTAATAGGAGCTCTAATTAGTGGAGGATAAATATTAGTTTAACTAAAACTAGGAATCTAGATCTAAAGGTTCGAATTAAACTAATCTAATTTAATGGCTAGGATTAAGTAGAGAATTAAAACCAATCCTAAACCAATAAGGATTAAGGTTAGATAAGATTAACTTACATTTCAACTACATTTAGGATACTTAAAATCAATGGCTGGGATTTTGTAGGAACTAATCAATCTAATCTAAGGGTAGAGATTTAATTACTAATCCTAATAAGATAAAAACACTTAGACTAATAGGTACTAATAACATAAACTATAAAAACTAGAGCACAACGTATGAAACAATAATTCATGAGAGAGAGAGAGAGAGAGAGAGAGAGAGAGAGAAGAAGAAGAAGAAGAAGAAAAAGAAGAAGAAGAATAAGAAGAAGAAGGTACAGCAGCATAGAAGGCTTGGAATTACATAAGATCAAACTTGACGAAGAAGAAGAAGAAGAAGCAACACCATTAACAAATCCGAGATAAGTATTCGGATTAAACTTTATTTTTTATATGAACTAGTTGAATATGTCATATGTATTGAGTATGACATAGCATAACCATAAAATTCTATATCTTCTACTCCATGAAAACGTGATAAAGGCATAAATTTTATGGGTTTTAATAACATACAAATATCAAGGTGAGTTAATTAGGTAAAATATGATGTAAACTATGGCTTTTGTTCGAAACTAAATTTCATGGTGTGTGTTTTGATAAAATAATTGCTAAAATAAGACTTAAATTGTGAATTCATGTTGTTCTGGGCTTGTCTTGAGCATCGGCTGACCAAACGGCTGGCCGTTTAGGGCAGCTGATGGCTCCTGGGCAAGTCGGCTAACTAAACGGCTAGCCATTTGGTCATCCTTTTCCTATCTGGCAGTTCGGCTGCCAAGTGGCTAGATGCATGGTTCGTTGAAATCCCAGAGCATGCTTTGGGCTACTGTCAAGCAGCCGTTCTCAAGGATAGCTAGCCGCAAGGAAGCCAACCCTCTATAACTTTTGTTTTTGGCCTCTGCTTGAGCAGCCGTTTGGAAATGGCTAGCCGCCAAGGCAACTGACCACCCTGGCGGCTGAAACTTTGCAAGCATGTTTAATATACTATAATTATACCATATCTGGTATTGGAAATAGATTTTATTTAATATTTTGCATATCTGCCCTTTTGAGGAAGATTTGCTATGTTTGCCCAATGGGCGAAAATTTGGTTGGACTTGTTATTGCTCCAGAACTCATTATGAACATGTTTTATATCAAAATTTACATCTGCACATGTACACAAAACTCTGCATTAGCTAATGTGCACAATTCACTTACACAGCATATGCCTATGTGCATAATGACCATGGATTTGGTCTAATGCGTTGACTTGACCCCATAATTCCATATTGATGGATTTTATGGCTTTATAATCTGGGAATTATATTATTGGTGAGGAAGTCCCAGATGGACGGCTATTTTGTTAACACCCAAGGTGAGGGATAGGCCTTGTATGGGGGTCCCCAGAGACTTGTGGTAAAACGATAGGTGAGGGAGTGTAAATCCCAATAGCCGAATTATAAGAGTGAAATTCTGTTATAACAGTAGATCGGCTAATGTATGGTTCACAAAGGAAGTTCTAGGTGATGCCTTGGGATGAGTCCCTATGATTGGAAATAAGAGAAAATTGTGCCATCTAGGTCGGAGCCACTAGAAACTAGGATGTGCACATAGAATAATCTACTATTTCAACCTTATATTTGGTGGATGATTTCTAGGTGAAACATCTTGGGTAGTAAGATTTGATCGGGTGTAGAACATACACTATTCGAATGCCAAACAACATGCTATTGCATTTCATATAATTGTTTTTAAATCACATGTGGTGATTATATCTGTTTAAATGCACAGCATGCATTGCATTCATTAAGAATTGAACCAGCACATTACATCATTCGTATCATTATTTTCATATACTAATTATTCTATTTTTGTCTATGGATTACCATTGGAGAGTGGCATTGTGTAATAATCCAAACTAATATAGGGGTTATTTCATAATTAATCAAAATATAGAGGTTAATGTAAATTTTTTAGAAGTTTAGCTACAGGTTTGACTTTGACTCATTGTAATTGGTGGGTTGTATTGTAAAAAACTAAGTGCAACACACACAATCATAATTTCACAAGTCAAGATGAGTGACTGTGATTTCTTAGGAACAAATTCATCTAGAAGCTTAGAATTAAAAGGGAAGAGTTTTAATCTAAAGAGGATTAAAAGATAATGACTAATCAACTTAGAACTAGGACCCTCTTATCTAAGGTTTAAGATTAAAAAAATCTAATCTAAAGGCTGGAAATTAAAACATAATCTTAAACTAAGAACAACTCCTAGACTAAGTAGGACACTTTAGAACTTCTATATAAACACTAGGCCATGGATGTTAGATTCATTAATCTAAGAAGGAAGATAAGAAATTCTGGAGCAACAAGGAGAGGAACTTCAGAAGATCAAAGAAGAAGAAGAAGAAGAAGAAGAAGAAGAAGAAGAAAAAGAAGAAGAAGAAGAAGAAGAAGAAGAAGAAGAAGAAGAAGAAGAAGAAGAAGAAGAAGAAGAAGAAGAAGAAGAA
>JAUPMG010031268.1:0-14667 GCA_031762675.1 Pachysandra terminalis | reverse complement strand
TATTGAAGCCTATGAATCATATTACAAGGAATTTTTAATGAAATCAGATATTTAATGAATCCAATCTAATAAAAAAAAAATAAATAATAAATAAAATACCTGTAGCAGCAGATCCAAATCTTTGATTCTTGACTCTTGGAGAACTCAGCTCGGCTTGAGAGGTGGCTCAAAAGTGAAGAAAAGCCATTTTTTATTCTTCTATTTTTTAGCCAAACGGAGCCTTGGGGTCAAATTTTCTGGTTTTTTGGGTTGTTGGGCAGAGCTGGATTTGCTGGTTTAGATGAAGGATCCGCTGAATTTGGGTGCCGGAGTTACTTGTCGGAGAAATGCAGGAGGGTTAGGGTCTCTTTGCTCTCTTAAATTTTTTTTTTCCTTTTCCTCTGCAATTTTCTTCCTTTTTTTTCAGATTTTTTTCCCTTCCCCCCCTTTTTTTGCTCTTCGATCCATCCTCTTTAGAGCAGCAATCGGATTACTTCATCCTCATCTTTCAATCTTCATCTTCCAACATTCATCCTCATCTTCCAACCCAATCCCTTTTCCTTTCTTATCTCTATCTGCTTTCTCCCTTATCTCCTAAACCTAAGAAGAAGGAGAAGGAAGAAGAACCCAATACGGGTTCTTCTTCTTCCTTTTTTTTTCGTTTATTTATTTTATTTAAAACCTAATCTAAACCTAAACCTAATCCTAATCCTAATCCTAATCCTACTTAGCCTCATCTGGTTTCCTAAAAGCACTCTTAATCTGTACATCTCATCTTTTTATTAAATACCTATTTATCCACCTAACTTTATCCTTTAAATTATTTGACACCCTTTTTAAAAATATTTATCAAAAACCTAAAATACCCCGTACCACCAGTTTTGGATTTTGACCGAATTACAACCTTTTGACAAAATTTGTATGAAAAGATCAAATCTGGAGTCAGAATATTTTTTTGACGTCCCAAAGTCCCAAATTTGATTCAAAATAATATTAGGGGTAAAACTGTCATTTTCTCTTAGGATCTCAAAACCTGGCGATAATACATTCGTTGGAACTCCTTTTCCGCCTAGAATTCAATTATGATGCCAGAAAATAGATTTTAGTGAATGACGAAGCGCATGGGGTCCACTGAGGGTAGTTTGGTAATTTCATGGATTTTGGGGTTTCAGTGAGAATTTTAGCTCAGATGGATTTGTGAATAAGAATTAAGATTCAGGATAAAAAAGATGCCAAGCTCAAGCCTCCAGAAGCTGCAAAGACCAAAAAGCAATTATTTGTCGTGCAAATTGGGGAGTCTACACTTCAAATCTCAGAACTGAAAGGGAAGTCATTAGGCCTTCGGGGAGGTGCTCGGCGTGCCGAAAATGGTAAAAGGGTGCCAAATGTGATGTGGTCTTGGGAAATGGTCCAGGGGTTTGCAATTAGATCAAAACTAGTCCTAACTCCCATCGCAAGAGTTGACTCGGCATGCCTTCGACACACCTAAAGGGTCTCGGTGACAAAACCAGGGGCTTCAATTCTTGACTGTGTGGCTTGGCGTGCACTTGACGCGCCGAGTGAGGTCACCGAAGCTCATTCTGGGTTATTTTGGATTGGGATATCTCCCATAGGTTGTCTACAACCTAGGGATGCTTTGAAACTAACTTTAAAGTCCTTGGATTGGGTCTATGCCAAGGTCTATTGGTTTCTTTCAAATCTATATTTTCTGGGTTTTGGTTATCCGTCATGTGCATGCTTATATACAGTGAATTGATTAACAATATTTCAAGGTTTTACTAATTGGATCATAGGGAAGGGGTTAGCACAATCAAACATGAACTTTTCCCATGGTTAAAGATAATAAAACAAAAGTAAATACACAAGATATTGAAAGAAAACTCACCTTGTTACTGTAGATTTCTCCTACGGTTGCATCTTATTCTTCCTTGGAGATTTTCTGAGTTTCTTCTCTTACTGTCGTGCCCCAAATTTGAGATATGGGATCTCGAAGATTCCAAGGAACTAACCTCCAGACCCACCATGTGGATACGGATAACCAACCACAATATCAACCCTTACTTGGTTGAATCAGAGTCATACCGTTACAATACACAGTGGAAGTCTATCAAAATTAAAACCATAACACAACCCAAATAAAAATATGTTGAGCTAACATATTTTTATTACAAGTTTACTGCCCATACATGGTCAAACCAAGGTAATTAAAAAACCAAATGTACACCATCATGAAACAAATATCTAAAATCGAAGGGATCTCTTCTCCAGACCAGCACATCAAACGAGCAGATGACTTGTAGAAATAAGGATCAGCCGAAGCCTAGTAGAGAAATCCAACGAGACTACAATATCTACTCTTATGAATGCATAACAATACGATTCATTACATGCATTTCACCCATCATATAATATCACAATCAAATGTATTTAAACATATCATCATACTAAATCTCACATACTAGTATGAATAATACAATCATCATATGAAATCGCTATTCACATGGAAACCATGCAACACCAAGTCATAACAATCAATAGTTCACAATCCCAAAATCTCACTATGTTAACGCTACCCACATGATCCCATCTTATTCAAACGGATGCCACATGGTCCAACCATGTTCCAAACAAAACAGACATACATGCATACACATGGTCACACCATGTGACATAATAACAAAGATCACAACAGTCACATAGTCTAACTATGTTCCACAAAAAAACACTATATGGTCCCACCAAGCTACGACTCATCAATCACATTAACAACACCACATGGTCCCACCATGCTACGACAAATCAAATACATAAACATACACCACATGGTCTCACCATGCTACGGCCAATTAACCACATAAACATACACCACGTGGTCCTACCATGTCACTACCACTCAAAAGTATAAACATACACCACATGGTCTCACCATGTTACAACCAAGTAAACACATAAACAAACACATATCATCCACATAGTCTAACTATGTTTACAACCATATTCACATAACCATTCTTTTAGGGACTTGCATCCACAGAGGAAGCCACCTATACCTTTTCTTTAAGGACTTTCACCCACAGTGGAATACACCTATAACCATATGGTCTCACCATGCTACGACCATTAACCACAAGGTCCCACCTTGCTACGACCAATGCGACCCAATCACAATCACCATCAATTCAACAAGTCATAATGAATATCCAGCATAGTCAATTCAAACACAAGTGCAATGCAATGCAAGTGGATGATGTAACATGGAGTGAGATGAGGTGCAATGCAATGCAGGGTGTAACCAGGCCTAGCCCAGTCACGTGCTCAATCCAACTCACGACCATATGATCCATCCTTTTAGGGACTTGCACTCACGGTAGAAAAACACCATTCCTATTCCTTAAGTGACTTTCACTCACGGTGGAATACACCAGTAACATGCCATACTTTTAGGGACTTTCACCCACAGAGGAAGCCACATGTACCATTCCTTTAGGGACTTTCACCTACGGTGGAAACACACCTGTATCAGTAACCCTTTCTTTTAGGGACTTGCACCCACGAAGGAACGCCACCATTCTTATTCCTTAAGAGACTTGCACTCACGGTGGAATACACCAGTATAAGTAACCCTTTCTTTTAGGGACTTGGAACCATAGAGGAAAGCCACCATTCCTATTCCTTAAGAGGATTGCACTCACGGTGGAATACACCAGTATACTAAAATTTCGTTTAGGGACTTGCACCCACGGTGGAAGCTCACCTGTAACCAGACCTTCCTTTAGGGACTCTCACCCACGGTGAAATACACCCATACCAAACCTTTCCTTTATGGACTTTCACCCACGGTAAAATGCACCCTTACTATGCCTTACCTTTAGGGACTTTCATCCATGGTGGAAGCTCACCCATCCACAATTATAATTTCAAGCCATTCACACACAAACACAAACACAATCACAATGTCATGGATACTTATAGTACCCCCATTCAAACATTCAAGTCAAACATCATCAAAGTCAAACATAAGTCATACATAAGTCAACCTAAGTCAAACCTAGGTCCATATTTGATGCCATAAGCGCCTTTCACCCAATCAGGTCCTAATTGACCATTTCTACTCATACTAATCCTATCTTGAGGTCTTATGACTATATCAAAAACCTTTGAGTCAATATCACCTCATATTCCATTCGAACTAGTATGATAATCTTGAATTTTAGAGCTTCTATTATACTTTTCATGATTCGACCAATTCTAGATCTTTTGCACACAAACCAACTATACAGACATGTGCACAACTCAATGGGGGAACCTCCCAATAAAATTTGAAGCCATTTGGGCCTCTGTAGCTACGCGGTAGCTGCCGAGACTCCTACCGAGAGGCGCGCTAGCACTCCTACCGAGGCTCGGTAGCAAGTCCAGAGAACATGAAATTTTGGGCATTTTTGGTAGCTGCTCGGTAGCCGCCAAGACTGATACCAAACGTAGTTTTAGAAAAATTTCTGGGTTTTCTTCTAGGTTTTGTGCCTTTATTCAAACCTAGTGTTTTCTAAGGTTTTAATACTCATATTTCAGTCTTTAAAACCTACTCATATGATCCAAACATCAAACACATAAAACCTATTTTATTTCCATAGATTTAAACAATGAATCAACAAACAATTAATCATGGATCTTAGAACACAAATATAATCCATAAGAACATATAATAACATAGGAAACATAGCAACACAAGTTAACATGTGAATCAAACAACAAAGCAATCATTCCTTCTAGTTTCTCGAGATCTTAGATCTAACATGTTGAACATGCATTCCCTATATATACATCTATATTATTGAAATCATTCATAAAGTTACCGTAGAAACGCAGGAATCCCTACCTCGTTTTCCAATTCTCTAAACTTCTCGGCTTTTCTAGTTCTTTTCTTCCTACAATACGCTTTCCTCTTCCTTTCGTCTCGTTCTTCTTTTTTCTTCTTTCCTCTAGGTCTCCTCATCTTCTAGTCTTTCTACAACTCTAAACCAGCACTCTCCTTTCTTCTTCCTTGTTTGAACGTCCAAGGCCTAGAGAGAATGTTTCTCTCTCCTGCCTCCTAGCTTCTAGGTTCCTTAGTTTCCTTGAAATCTATCCTTTTAGTTCATTTGAATTCAAATTAGTTTAGTTTGAATTTCAAATTGTAGAGAATCACCCGTATGATAGTTTAAGTTATTTATTTCCTTAATTAACCTTATTAATAAGTTTAATCACCTGCTTAAGTCCTATTGGACTTTTAACTGAGTTTTGGGCCCAATTCGTTTACTTTAGTGTTCTAGTCCATTTTGATTAGAAGTCCACCCCCTACAATCAATCTTTAATTAATTAGAAAATTGTCCCATAGTTTTTCATAATTATTAATCAATCCAATCCTACATTGTGTCTTTCATTAAATTCTTAGTGTATAATTAGTAGATAATTAGGAATTAATCTTTAATTATTCCAGTTGGGTTAGGGTCACTACACTTACTCTAGGTGTTCTTCACAAAATTGGATGTGTTTGTGTGTTTTGGTTCACTTAGTTACTTCCCTTTTATAGAGATTAGGGACAATGAAGTGTATTTTAGAAACTGCTCTTTAGGGAGATCTGGGTTTCTATTCTCCTTTAGGAATTAAAATTTTAAGTTGCTAATTAAGTTTTAAGGCTTCTAAAGGTTTCCTAGGATTCTTATTTAGTTTGTCTTAGACTCTAAGTAATCCATTAACCTTCTATTTAGTTTGATCTTACTAAATCCTCTAATTTCTATTTTGCCGTTTAGGCCTAGTCAGCAAGTCAAGATTGCTGACCAAGTCAAACTGTTGACCTGTCCAATTTTAAATTAATTAAGAGGACTTCGAAATTAGTTGTTTATTTTAGGGTTTTTGATTTTAATTAAATTTTAATTTATTAGTTTATTAACTAGGGGTTTTACCAAATTACTATTTTACCCTTTGGTTTCAAATTAATTATAGGGATTTTTCAGTTTCTTACAATTGTGGGGTCCAGTTCCGGGCCGGTGTCTTGTGGGCGGGCCCAAGGGGCAGGCAAGCTACGGATGCTAGCAGGCTATATTTATTGGTAGGCTAGAGTGGCACACAAGAGTCCCACATCGGTAGCGGACGAGTCCAAGATTCGGTATATAAGGGGGGCTTGGCATTTCATTGTATGGCGCGCTTTTGGGATCAAACCCATGAGACAAAAACCATGAGGTCTACGGACCAAAGTGGACAATACTGTACAATGGGTGTTGGTCATCACAAATGGTATCAGAGCCGAGGACGACTCTACCTATTGGTGGGGGAGATTGTAGGGTCCAGTTCCGGGCGGATGTCTCGTGAGCGGGCCTAGGGGCTGGAAGGCTACGGATGCTAGAAGGCTACAGATACTAGCAGGCTGGCGTGACACACAAGACTCCCACATTAGTAACGGACGAGTCCAAGATTCGGTATATAAGGGGGGGACTTGGCATTTCATTGTATGGTGCCCTTTTGGGATCAAACCCAAGAGACAAAAACTGTGAGATCTTCGGACCAAAGAGGACAATACTGTACAATGGGGGCGGGTAGGTTCCCCAAGAATAGGGGAGCCAGAGGGCCTTCAATTCCATGAGCCAATTTAATGGCTATTGAAAAGACCTTATCATTGATCTTGTCATGTGGATACCCCTCCAATGCAAAATGGGATAGTCACATGGACAAAATAGTCTTGAGGTGAATAGGGTTATTCCTGCCAATGCCCAGGACCACCTTGAGTATGGTTGTGCCCTTCTTCTAGACTTCTTCTCTCCAGAAGTAACAGACACATCCCCCGAGGGTGTGTTGAGAACCACCATCACCCTTGGACTAAGGCTTCGAACTCGAGACGCCCTTTGCGCCTATTACAGCCTTCTTCCTCAAAAGCTGTAGACCGTTAATCAAAGCCTTACGTGTCTGATGCTTTGAAGCAGAGAATGTGATGGCCCCTGAGTGAAAAGTGGATACCACAGGAAGGTTGCATAGCATGTGTACATCCTCAAGTGTTGGGGTTGTTTCCTCAAACTTTGTGATGAATGGATGGGTCTGAGGGTTCCACCTCAGAACGATGTCCTTCAAACCTTCGTTATCTCGGGATATCTCTAGAAGAGATGCTCGAACATCATTATAAATTCACGCGGTCTTCAGCTTGGCCCCTTAAACAGGGTTGGCTAGAATATTCTTGCACCAGGCTCCCCAACCAGTCGGGAGGCCTAAGTGAGACTTGAAAGCCATGGCTGAGACAGGATAGTATCCACAAGAAATCTTGAAATATGGAGTCAGTCAAAAGCGCTTGATGTTTTCATTTATTTCTGTTGAGTCCGCGTATGGCATTCTCAAAGCAACAACATCCTTCTCTTCATGAGGAGTCGAACAATTGGACGCCTCCCAGAACAAGTTATTCCCTATCTCACCATGAGTGCTTTAGGACTCTTGTAATATCTGGGTTTGCTTTTTCCTACCAGCCTTCCCCTTTGGAGCCATGGTTTGAACAAAGAAGAGATAGTAAAGAAACTCAAAAGTTTGGATGAAGAAAATTCGAGCACAAAGAAGGCAAAGGGAGATCAATAGCAAGGTAAATCAATCCATTAAGAGTACCTTTCTATTTGCACGCTTCATTTTGAAATCATTGAACCACTTAGAATTCCAAACGGTGGTTTCTTGGGTTGCCAAGCGTTGCATGAATCATGCAATCCTCGAAGAACGCGTATGCATTTAATGCGATGCAGTTCTTACATGAAATAGGCACGGTGATGTCTACTTTATGACTCAGCATACACTGTATCAACTCAATATGCATTTAATGCGCATGATAAAATTGACTCTTTCTTTGTATTGTGCTTACAATGTGTCTAATCAGCACGTTCCAAGCGCCAGGGGCTAATGATGGTGGGCCAATTTGTAATTAAATAGGTTCAATGATAACATGCCACGTGGTAGTGCAGAATAAAATAAAATAGATTTTACATCCATTCGAAGGTTCGCTTCATCGAAGGACACTTCCTTTGAACTGCCCTTCTTCGACTAGGGGACCCATTCATTTTGGGATCATCCCTCGAACTGACTTACTTCGAGGACCCACCTGTGTTGGAAATATTCCCTCGAACTGACCTACTTCGAGGACCCATTTGTGTTGAAAATATTTCTTCGAACTAACTTACTTTTAGGACCAACCCGTATTGGGATCACTCCTCAAACTGCCTTACTTCGAGGACCAACCTATGTTGGGATCAACCCTCGAGAAACCAACCCGTGTTGGGACGCTTCCTCGAAAGCCTGAACTATAGTACACTTGTGTTGTACAATCCACTATCATTTGAAGGTTCCACCCGCACTTGGAACATTCTCTCGAAGTCTATCCAATCAATGGTTTATCCATGATAGATAATCCCTATCACTTCAGAAACCCACTGTTTGGGGGTCCCCTCGAGGTCGCTCATCAAGATTAAGAATAACTCTTTGTCCTCTCGAGGGAGGATATATTAGATGAGAAACATCAATCACTTCATGAGAAGTGACTTAACGTTAGCCACCTCGAGTGGGCCAATCTATTATACAAAGTAATCACTTTGAGAATCGAAGTAATTAACTCACATTCTATCAATCTGGTGTTGTAAACTACCCCTCGAGGTGACTATCTCGAACTGTTATTCGAGATAATCACCTCGATATCTTGAAACTATCTTTCGAGGTAACTGTTTTGAGGTGACAAGTTATCCTTTGAGATAGCCATCTCAAAATGATTATTCAAGATGACCATCTCAATATCTCGAATCGGCATTCGAGGCAACAATTAGTTACTATAAACTACATTTTGTTAAGGAAACATTCCCTGACATCCAATCATTTCTCGAGGTTCCTAAACTTGAGGTTCTTTACTTAAAACACAGGGAAAATAAACAGAGACTTTCATAAATGGCGGGCAGGAGAGACAAGTCCCATTAGGACCCCCGTGGGTCTTAAGGGACTAAATCACCATAGAGAGCACTATGCATGATTACTTGTCCTTCACAAGCTGTATAAACCTCACACCCATACTTGGTCAGACATTTTGTATGCATTTATCAGACGATTTAGATGTTTATATGCATTTATTAGACGTTTCATACATTTCAAGATAATTCATATGCATTGATTAGACGTTTCAGAAGTTTTAGATGCTTGATTGAACGTTTTGATACACTAAGTGATGGAATCTGAGGGGATTTTGGCTATAAAAGGACCAATCGTGTACCTGGGCTTAGGGCTGTAAACGAGCTGAGTCGAGCCGAGCTTTGCCCAGCTCGGCTCACAAATAGCTCGACACGTAAAAAGCACAGCTTATAAAAAAGCTTACATTAGTACAAATGCATTAATATTATAGTTGACAGCTATTATTATTATTATTATTATTATTATTATTATTATTATATATATATAATATATTATGTTGAGCGTATAATCTAATATAAAAATCAAGCCGAGCCTACCCAAGCTTGGCTCAAGCTCATTAAAATAATGAGCTTTATTTTGGGATCAGGCTTGGCTCGCAAGCCTAATTATAAAGCTCAAGCTCGGCTCATATGAGCCGAGCCTGAGCCGAGCTAACTCGGCTCGTTGACAGCCCTACCTGAGCTCTGCTTTCTTAGATTTCTGAAAAAGAGTCCTTTGAAGCTTTTCTGTGGTGGTCTCTCTAAACATTTCTGATTGATTTGCAGAACTTTCTTCTTTATTTTCATCACATTCAAACAACTGAAAAGGAAGCCCCGCATTGGAATGGCCAACCTTTAGTTTAGGCTAGTGCAGGTCAGGTTATTTGAATCCTTTATACTTAGATTGGTGGATTCGAAGTCATCATCTCACTCTGTAATCTTTGATTTATTAACATTTCTTTGTTATATTAATCATTCACCGGTTTGAACCACTGTTAGCAAAACGCCGTTTAAAACTCCATTTTTTTTCAAAAAAAACATGTTTTGATGCTTAAACGTTTTAAACTCTGTTTAAAACTTTATGTAACGAAAAAAACACGTATTTTTCACAAAAATGTATTAAATACGTTTTATACATTTTACGTTTAAAACTTTTCAAAAAAACATATAGTCTCTCTTTTTTAGATATGAAAAAAAAATATATTTATTTATTTTCCATGATTCAAGGGTTTATTGAATCTTTTTATTAGCTTTTATCTTTCGATGTTTAATTTTCATTTAGAGGTTTAAGTATTTTTTTTTTGTTAATCGTTTTTATCTTGTGCTATTGTGATTCAAAGTCTATTAACTCTCTAGATTTACTATGGAGTAATAATTAAAAAAACTTTTAATAAAGAGATGAAAATAGAAATGGACTTTAATTAGTGTTTTATTTTTATTCAATTATTAAATTTAAAATTTAAAATCTTTAATACTACATTATATTTTCATAAAAAATAAATATTTGTAATATTCAAGTTTCTTATAGTAGTGAATGTAAATTATTTAGGATTATAAATTAGTTTTTAGACTAATACTATAATATTTTCCTCAATTTATT
Source organism: Pachysandra terminalis (assembly GCA_031762675.1). Lineage (NCBI taxonomy): Eukaryota > Viridiplantae > Streptophyta > Magnoliopsida > Buxales > Buxaceae > Pachysandra > Pachysandra terminalis. Next base: position 4,155 of record JAUPMG010031268.1, on the reverse strand, counting down.
TTTAATTAACTAATAGTTTCACTTTTATGTTCACGTTTTTTTTCATTTTGTTTTTTTGGATCTTTGCCATATTAAACTCGAACAATTTAATCAACGTATTTTTGACGTGTTTGTTTTATTGGTTTATTTTTTTGTCTTCGTCTTTTTTAGTAGATACCGTATTAAACTTGATATTTTACTGTCTCATTTTTTTGCCGTATTAAACTTGATATTTTACCGTCTCCAAAACGTTCCAATGAGAAGGAGAGATCTGGCTCCTCAAAGTGTCTTAATGAGAAGGAATCATCCAAGGGATCGAAGCATTCTCATGACAAAGAAGCTTCTGGATCTTCAAGGGATCAGCCTCAAAGTGACCTTTTGATATATGGCTTATGGAGTTTTATCCCCCCTCGAGTCAGGCAGACAAAAAAGCAAGTGAGTACCACAGGGTGCCAGTTTCCTTCTATACCAGCTGCGGAGGGGATGCCACCACCTTGCGACTTACTCCCTCGTATCAACTTTGAAACTGGAGCTTATGTTCCTAGCAAGATACGTTTTGAGGGACACACACGACACCTGGTTTCTTGGATTGAGTGGTGTCAAGACGTGATGGGTCAAGATCCTCTCCAACAAATGCTTGAACAATGTGGCTTGAATAAACGCCATTCAAGTATGCTGCGAAACAAACCTGAACGTCGATCGTGAGGTTTTACAAGCCCTCATCCATCGTTGGAACAAGGAGACGACTTATATCCCTTGGACATCTTCATTGATGATGACGAACTGAAGATGGTAGAGGCGTTGGCAGAAGCACAGAGCTTAGCTAGATGCCCTTTGAGATATTATGATGGTTCAAGCTGGACTGATAAGTCAGGTCATGCCACCTTTAGTCATTGGATTAGATATTTCTTTAAAGATGTGAAGCCTTTAAAGAAAATCGAAGACGTGCTCGAGGAAAGCACTGGTAGCGGGTACCATTCTTCTCATATGCTTGCAGTCTTCATTGCATTATTCCTTTCACGATATATTTTTGAGAGCCCGCCTTATGAGAAGGTGCATAGTGACCACTTTGCTATGGCGGTACGCATGTCGAGAGCATCTATGTTCTTGGGTACTTTATACCACCAGTTGGATCTATTGGTGGATGATCTTGCTTCATCATGCAGTCGTTAAGAGATAGAGACCTTCATTCATACACCTTTCTTATAGTTGTTTGTATTAGAGTATTTCAGAGGATATGGCTCTCCCCCTTGTGCGATTCAGATGGACGGGATGGACCATAGCCGGGCGGCATTGTGGGAACGTGCCCGGAAAGATAAGCATATTGATTTCATTCTTTTGATGGATGATGAGGCTTTTTCATATTCCGCCCTTATCTTGCATTGTTTCCTGGTGTTCGAGCCCTGGGGTATCGCACCTTGACTTCTTTGAGCAAGAAGCCTCTCAATGATCGTGCCAATATGTTTCCTGTTCTTGTTGCTCATATCATGAGTATACTCCCGGGACACCTTCCAGCACGGTTAGAGCTAGGTGAGGGTTATGTTACTGCATCTTATAATTCTCAGCAATTTGTTCGCCAATTTGGGTGTATGCAAACCCCTCCCTCTATGGTAACTCCCGAGATAGAGACATACTCATCTAGACAGTTTTATACTCGGTAAGGCTTTTGCGAATTGTTTTATACCTCTCTTGAGTATGTGCCAGTGGCAAGAGATTGCCCTTACATGGGAAGCACCCCAGAAATGATTGAATTTTGGTAGGAATTTTGGTGTAATGCTCATAAATTTGCACAAATCAAGGTACCAAAGAAGCAACCCATTGTGATACCTAACAATCATCCTTGACGAAAGCTTCCAAGGCATTGTGATCAACGCCAAAAACCTTCAAAGGGAGGTACTTGTAAAATTTCTATGAAACAGGCGAAGGCAGCAGTCTCATCCTCTTTACTTCATACAACTGTCCCATCCAGTCAACAGGTAAAGTTCCTCCCACTGACGTCATCTTGACATTAGCTTTTGTCTTTTAGTCTCATATATATATATACACAACCATAAGTGTGCAACTTTTTTCAGTATTTGCTTTATCTTTGAATCTGGTTAAGACGTTTTGTTTCCACTTTTGGTTCAGTTTCATAACAGAGCCAGCTTGCCTTTCGATCATAATCTTCACCCACTATGGAAGTCTCGTAGTTCAATACCTGAGGAAGAAGACGCTTCTGCTGACGAAGGGAGTTCCAAGGGAGGAAACATTCAAGAAGATAGCGAGGGCGAGGATCAAGATCGTATTTTTGAGCGTGTTAGTCCGTATCTCGGTGAGAATCATACTTTTACTATTTCCTCAAAGGGCAAGACGACTATACCACCTTCTCTCAATGCTTCCCACATGTCATCTTCGGCTAAAGAAGGTAATGGGTCGATTTATCAACTCAAAATGCATATTTACTGGAATATTATCATTGTTCTCATATGAAACATCATGCTCTGCTCATGTCATACATGATTTGTTTCCTTCTTTTTTTTATGTGAAGCTAATCAATACGGGTGCCCTCCTACTCCTAGCGTGAGATATGTTGCTGACTATCCCATGTTTGAAAGAGAGATTACTCCCGAGGCTTCGCATGGTGTGATGAGTCGTTCGCCTTTCACTGCTCCTCCATTTGGAATACCTACTACTCCCACAGCTTCACCAATCTTAAACGAAAGGGAGTTGAGAGTGGCTAAGAGAAAGAGATTGGATGAGGCCCCTGATGCTTCTGTGATCCCTCCCTCTGTGAGGCAAAGAAGGACATCATCTCATGATTTAGAGCTTCATGAAGATCATCCCTTTGAGAGCCTCACTTTGCCAGTCGTTGATGCTTCATCTTCTATGGGCGTGCCGGATAATCAATCTGATGATCTGCTGTTTGAAGATCTATTGGGCGTGGGAGACGCACATACTCCTACTAATCCCATCTTGCTTCCTATCGATCCGGAACCCGATCCATGCAAGTTGACGGAATTAGAATCCCCTTTGCTTAGGGGTCTACTTTTCGAAGTATCATCAATTGCCATGGTGATCCAGGTGCACATATGACTGTCACCTTAGTGAAAACTCGGACTTTCTTCTACACGACCATCTGTTCTATAGTGTGGTGCCTCCAAAAGACACCATTGTCAGCATTTTCTTTGGAGGATCTTCACGAGATGAAGCAAGAGTTGGCAGATCCTCTCACAGTAGGGCTGAAGCTAGATTGGTTGATTGCCCATCTTCAGAAGGTAGAGACAGACTTGGGACTTATTGCACACTACAAGGAATTGAGGATTACTTCTGCTTCTCGCCAAGAACAAGCGACTCGCATTGCCGCACGTGAGTCCAAGATTGAATTATTGAGAACTCAGCTTTTGAAGGAGGAACTTCAGCTAGCTCTGGACCGTACGAGGTTCGTTGGTGATGAAGAGGAGCTATCCTCTTCCAAATCATGGCTTCGGAAGAATGGGTTCTCCCAAGGGACTTTCTCAGCAGGTCTCTTGGATGAATCTTCAGCAGGTAGCTAGTTTGCCCTCACTATTGCTTTGATCCTATAGTCTTTTGTTGCAAGTAATGGCAAGTTTTTTTTTTCCTTTCAAGTAATGACAGGAGTTGTACTATGCATGTCATCTAGCTTGTCATTAATATATTATTTATCTTCTTTTCTTTCTTTTGTTTTGTGGTTTTTTTAGACAAATAATCATTATTATTAGAGAGGAACATTTTTCAAGAAATGAATGCCTATATAAAGGGAGCATGTGGGGTCTAGAGAAACATACCTGATACACGTTGCTCTCATTCCTCCCTTTTGTGTTGGGAGAAAAACTCCCAAATTTAATTGTGTGAGGACGATGGCATATCAAGGTGACCTAGGGAACACCCTGGAGGTTCATCCTCCTCCTGATATGAAATACTGTAGAGACGTTTGTCTGAGTCTTCGTGATATGAAAGACTCGGGAGCACTCAACCCTGCACGCCTTGAGGTTCATTGGCCTCATACCATCCCAGTACTTCGTGAAGCAAGGGAGATCTTGCTTCAAGCTTATCCGGAATTCTTTGAAACTTTTCCTATGCTTAACTGTATCTCCTTCAGTAGGGTGATGTGGGTGGATTATTTCGTCCTGATAGAGGAGATATGCTACTTGCCTTTAGAAAGAACAAACACTTATT
>JAUPMG010031258.1:0-14667 GCA_031762675.1 Pachysandra terminalis | reverse complement strand
TCCTGTCTGAAAGCCGGAACCCCAACGAGCGGTGACCAGCAGGTTGCAAAGTTGTTTGCCGACGCTTGACACGTCGGCGTTCTTGTTGGACCATCACCAGAGCCAATTGCAAGAACGGCAACCACGGGTCGTGGGACCCACTTCAATGCCGCAGGCACAAGTCGCGTACTCGCCGGTTGCGTCGGTTGACGGTGGAGCAGGAGTAGATTTCGGTAGTTTTCATAGCTTCCCCACTCTCGAGTCCTGGCGAGTAATGTAAGATAAAGTCTGTTTTAAAGGTTTTCATTTCATTTCGTGTTTTTTTTCTTCTACCTCTGGATGTAGTTGATAGAAGAGATGTAATGTGGGAGTTCTGTTCATATTCTGCCTCCCAGGAGTACCGAGTACCTGTTATTTAATCTAGTGTTTTTTTTTTTTTCTTGTTACTTTTTTTTTTTGGTGAAATTTATAGAAGAATATTATAAAAATATTATATTTATAAGAATTAATGACTTTTAAATAAAAGATAAACCTGATTTAAAATATCTCTTCTTAACTACCGATGTCTAGCTCAGCATAACAAGTTAGGCTCTAGTGAGCGTTTGCAGAAGTAAGTCGGGAGCTCGAGTCTCAGTAGAAGTGTTCGTGGCTAGAGGTTTATCATAATTGCTCCCTAGTATCACACTCAAGTGTAGGTCAGTCAACGGATCGTGATCTTGATTTTACTCGAATATGATCTGATAATGCCGGATTCGGTATCAGATTTTAGTGATCCGATCCAAAATATAATTGGATTGAACTCGGGTGTTTGGTGATCCGATAAAGATCTCATCTGATTATAATTTATAAATGAAAACAAACATTGGGGGACTTGAACCTTGCCCCTTTAGTTAAAAATTTTAGTGCCTTAACACCCTATAAATTTTTAATTGCATATTTAGATTAGAGATATATATAAATATATAGTGATTGGATTGGATTTGGATATTCCAATTTCACTATCGAATTGAATTCGGATCACTTATTTTATAATCCGTCGAATTTTAGATCGAATTTTCGGATTTTACTATCGGATTGAACATGGATCAATTACGATTTTGGATTTGGATATTCCGATTTCACTATCGGATTGAATTCGGATCACTTATTTTATAATCCGTCAAATTTTAGATCGAAATTTTGGATTTTGGATCAGTTACGATTTGAACCAAATCCGACTCGTTAAAAGGCCTATCCAAGTGGGTAGGTGTGGGTACACTACGTGGTTAAGACCAAAAAAATAAAAAAATTCTCGTATAAGTCTCGACTAAAAAGTCATTATGTGCAACGTCAAATCTTTTGTCCCAACGTCAAATCATTCATTAAAAAAGAAAAAAAAAATAAAGATTCTCTTCTTCGTCTCTCGACTAAAAAAGTCATTATGTCCAACGTCAAATCTTTTGTCCCAACGTCAAATTATTTATTTAGAAAAAAAAAAAAACACATCAATTAAAAATTAGTTTATAAAAGAGGTATATGAGTCAATAATTCGGTGTTATTAGTTTATATTATATTATTAATTTATAGTATATGCATAAGAGCCTTATTAGTCAATAATCCGGTGTTATTAGTTTATATTATATCCATAAAAGCCTTGTCTATTCTGACAAAGTAGACTAATCGAGGTTCAAAAACTTGAGAAAGTATAATTATAATTATCAGAAACCCTAACGGAACAAACTATAATTTTTCCAATACTTTTTATTTTTGTATGTTCCCGATAAGCTAGCGGGTACTGATGATCCCTCAATTTGAAAATTCAATTTGGACCAATAAGACGAGGCTATTTGACACCTCTGGGCAAAATCTATTTCTTTTCTCACATTTAAAATATTTATCTGAATACGAGGAGGCACATGCAATCTCGAGATTAGACTTTATGATCTAATCTCGAGATCAGTTAGAGGCAATTTGATCATATTCTAAAATCCGAGAATTAAACTTTATTAGAAACAATTTGATCCTATTCCAAGTCCGAGAATAGACTTTATGATGTAACCTCGAGATCAGTTAGAAACAATTTGATACTATTCCAAGTCCGAGAATATACTTTATGATCTAAATTAGAGATCGATTAGAGGCAACTCAAACCTATGGTTTGATCATCGAAACCAATAACAATCTTACTAAGAAGGTCTTATAATCTCACAACGACATCATCCCCACATAGTGACTACGTAATCCCACACGGGACTGTAGCGGCTTAACCTACCCCAAGATGGGCAATTCATCATTATTATTATAGTCCCGACCTAACTTTAGTGTCGAGGTTCATATCAATAATATCAAAACCCTTATATATTGAAGGGTTATCCAAGAAAAAATGACATTGCTCTAGTCATAAAGCAATGTAGACTTCTTCCTACATCCCGAATTCTAAGAAAAAGATGATCGTTTCGGGATAATCATGCATCAAGTGTAAGAACACCCAAGATCGCATGATTGAGTTGTGCTACAACATCAAGTTATGATTTAACTCGATGTTGTGAAGCACTGCACTCGTAATCGAGATACAAACTTTTTGTCGAAGGAGTTATCCTTAAGGGATTTCACTCAGGGACAACGTCCCGAACTTTTAAAATCATGCGTACAATAAGACAAAAGGGGGAAATCGAGATACCTAAAGGAATAGTGGCACAAAGAGATGTCCCATCAGTCCCATAGCAGTTGTTGGCAGTGACCAGACCCACATGGGCGATGTCACATCAAGAGGGACTGAGCGCAAGATAGGAATTGCTTGCACGCTTGTATAAAGTGATGGGCGACAGTCGGGGTATGGGATAAGACAAGTGGAACCATTTTACCATGTCTAGCCCCCGATGGCTGACATTTGTCACTTAGATCTTACCTGAGAACTTTGGCTATAAAAAGCCCTCATTCTCATTGAATAAGGGGGGATTGGGATGCAACCAAGAATTGCTGACAGATTTGAAACCTCTGACTTGGAAGTTTCTCTGCCTTTTGTGCCACCTCTGAACCCATTCCTGGGGATCTTGAATCCTTTTTCTTTTGGTTGGTCTTTGACTTAACCTTGAAAGACACGGAATCCTCGTATTGGAATGGATGTCAAAGTTTAGGCCATTACGAGATAAGCATTCGAACCTATATCCCCTTTTTGGTTGACCACTCAAGAGATGACACCTGTCATCTTAAGTCATCTCACTAATCACTTTTGTTAACCGATTTTTGGGATCAACATTTGGCGACTTCGCTGGGGAGCCTGTTGAGTTTCCCTTTTACTACTCTTTTGTGAGCATAAATCAGAGAATTCACTTAGCCGCCATGCAGAACCGAGAAGACTCACCTGGGGAACAAAATGTGCCTACTACTGAGGACCCTGTGGTCCTTCGCTTGGGAATGAATCCATGTCCTTCTACTGAAGTTCCACCCCCACCTCGAGAACCCTGTTTTCCAACCCCTCTTCCACCAACTATTCCACAAACAAACTCCCCTTTTCCTGAAGCTTCTTTTACAATCCTCGCTGAGGCTATGTGGTTCATCCAGTAACAATTGATGTTGTTGTCGGCTCAGCAAAACACTAACTAGAGTCTCCCTCTTCGGCAATCATCCCCTTCTTTGTCCACTTCTAGAGAGGGAGTGACTCACCTCTGGACCCTGCCAACAATCCACTTCTATACAACCAACTACACTAGTCCCTATATCTCGAGAAGGGATAGTTAACCCGGTTACTGAGTCAGTTATCGAGTTATTCTCACCCCCCACCAACTTTACCATCTTCATCTCTAACACCACCAACGATCTTGCCCTTACCTTCTAGCTCCGAGAGAGCTTTTGTTATTCTGGTCGATGTTGAGGCCCTGCTTTTAAGATCTCGACAATGAGATGCTAATTGGATGGACAGTGATTTCCGTCCTCCCTACCCGATTTCGCTGCTGCAGAAACCATAATGTAAGGACTATGTCAGTCCTAAATTTTAGAAGTTCACTAGTCAGACCGGCAATGTGAAGGAGCACATTGGTCATTTTATCGAAACTCTCGTCCCTTATGCCTCAGATCGTGATTTGCGACTGAGGGAATTTTTGAAATTGTTGTCTGAGAAAGCTTACACTTTGTATAATAACCACCAACCCGGTTCCGTTTATACTTGGGAGGACATGGCATCTCTCTTCTACAAGAAATTCTTTGTTACCGAGGAAGCTTTCACGATTGTAGATCTCAGCCGAGAACGTCAGTTGCTTTCTGAAGGCATGATCAACTACGTCAGAAGATTCCGGGGTCTTATGAAGTCATGCACAAACTCGGAAGAAGAATCTCGCTTTGTAGACATATGTATAGCAGGGATGCATCCCGAATATTGGATCCATGTAGAGAACTTGAGACATCAAAGTTTCACCCTTTTGATTGATGCAGCTAGACGAACAGGTGTTTTGGTACTGTCTGTTGGTATTGCCAAGAAATCTTTGGATAAAAAGCGTGGGGTCGAATCTGCTCTTGCTGAGGAAGAGTCCTCTGAGAAGTCAAGAAAACAAAGGAGGAAGGATGATCGACCAACTCCACCAGCGCCCGGTTGTTCACCAGCACAGCTCGATATCCTGTTGGAAAATTGGATCAAGGATAACCACATTGTTCTATTAGCTGTAAAGAAGGAACCAACGGCTCAGGAGATGCCAGGTCCGTGATACTGCAAGTTTCATAGAAACGTTAGCCATCAAACCTTTGATTGCTATTCCTTAAGAAGAATATACCATGCCAGAGTGAAGAGCGACGATGTTGAAATGCAACCTGAACGAGTTCATGCAGACCCTTTGCCTGCCCACAAAGGCAAAGGGAAGGAAGATGTGAATGTTGTTGTCTCGGAGGTCGAAAACGGAGTTGTAGTCAGAAGAGAACCGATGCTGCCAGAGTTCAAGCACCTAGAGGACAGCCTGAAGGAGATCGGTTTCTCAAAATCGGAACAAATTGCTATAAAAATCTACGCTCAGAGATTGCTGTTGCGAGAAGCAGAGGAAGCATGTGCTGTCGAGGTTTAGAACGAGGTGATCACATTCGGCAAAGAGGATATGATGGTCCCTTACGAGGACCACCGCTGAGCCCTGTATTTAAATTCTGTTTTGCAGGGAATTGATATTCGGAGATCGTTGATTGATGTCGGGTCTTCTGTGAACATCACCCCCTTAGTATCCTTAAGGCTATTGGGGTCTCGGAGGGGCGGATCACTCCTCAGTCTATGAGGATATTCGGTTTCAACGCCCGGAGTCAAAACACTCTAGGCCATGTCATCCTCGAGCTCCAGGTCGGATCATACAAGCACCCGACTCTTTTTCATGTACTAGACAACAGCCCTTCTTACCACATTCTCCTTGGTCGATCCTGGATTCACCGATGCCATCTTGTCCCTTCCACCTATCACCAATGCTGCAAAGGAATCAAGAAAGGGAAAATGATACGAGGTTCACTTTGCCGATGCGGCCGAATATGACGAATTGGCACCAGCTAGAGAATGCCAAGTGTCTCTACCTCGGGGGATTTCATTACCCTCCTGGCCCGAGATTCAGGAAAATCCCGAATGTGCACCATCGGAGCCCGGACCATCAAAGAGGAAGTAGAGGGAGGAGAAAAAGAAGGAGAATGAAGAGAAGGAAGAGAAGAAAAAAGAATAGAAGCTTAAGAGACCTGCGGAAGATGTTCCTGCCAAGCCCACCTCTAAAGCTCGGTGCACCCGAGTTGAGACGCCAGATGGGAGAGTCATCTACAAACTTTGGACTGAGGTCAGTCAGCCAGAGTTAAACATTCAAAAGGAAGAATCGGTTTCAACTGGATTGAATATCCGAGAACCAGTGGCTCACAATATCGTGGAATCTGATGTCGACGATTATAATGACCATTCCATCATGGCCTATATTTTTGAAGTAAGCCACGACATCAGAGAAGCACCTGAGCATCTCGAGGATGGAGTCAAATCTGTTCTCAAGACCCTGGAAGAAGTGAACCTGGGAAGTGATGACACCAAGCAACTACTTTTGTAAACTCCAACTTATCCCTGGAGGAAAAGTGTAATCTTGTATATTTGTTGAAGGAATACAAGGGCATCTTTGCTTGGTCGTGTGATGAGATGTGTGGTTTGGACCCGCACTTGGTCACACACCGACTCCACTTGACCCCCGACATCAAACCTGTCAAGCAACATTCTCGGATGTTTAAACCCGAGATTCAGTTGCAGATCAAAGGTGAAGTCGAGAAGCTGCTAATGGCAGGTTTTATTAAGCCCATCCAACATCCGGTCTGGCTCGCAAACATAGTCTCGGTTAAAAAGAAGAACGGGCAGATCCGATGTTGTGTCGACTTTCGAGATCTTAACAAGGCAATCCCCAATGATGAATTCCCCTTGCCAAATATGGATCTTTTGATCGACGCCACAGCTGGACACTCTATGTTCACTTTTATGGACGGTTTCAGCGGGTACAATCAGATCCGAATGCACCAATCCGATGCTCCACATGCGGCATTTCAGACACCTATAAGTAATTTTTATTATAAGGTTATGCCTTTTGGCTTGAAGAATGCTGGAGCAACTTATCAACGCGCCATGACGGCGATATTCCATGATATGATTCACAAAGAAGTTGAAGATTATGTGGATGATGTAGTGGTCAAATATTGAGAGCGAGGTGATCACTTTGCGGTATTGAGAAAAGTCTTTGAGCGATGCCAACTCTACAATCTGAAGATAAATCCAGCCAAATGCGCCTTTGGGGTCACCGTTGGAAAATCTTTAGGATTTGTTGTGCATCGGCAAGGAATTGATCTCGATCCCGCTAAATCAAAAGCTATTCTCTAGTTGGTTCCTCTCCAAACTCAAAAGCAGTTGAAATCCTTTCTCGGGAAGGTTTCATTTATTAGAAGATTTATCCCTGGCCTCTCTGCTCATATTTCTCCATTCACGCCTCTGCTTCGCAAAGGAGTTGCTTTTCTTTGGTCTCAAGAATGTCAAGAAGCCTTTGAAAAGATCAAGAACATCCTACAACATCCTCATACTATGATTTCACCGGTACCCGGGAGGCCGCTACGGATTTACCTAGTTACCTCGGGTGACACTATCGGAGGTTTACTGGCTCAAGCGGATGCCGATGGTACCGAGAAACCGGTGTATTATATCAGTAGGCTTCTCCGAGGCCCCGAATTGAAGTATTCACAGATTGAAAAGTTTTGTTTCACTTTTGCACATGTAGCTCTTAAACTGAGGCAATATTTTCTGGCATGCCTAATTCGTTTGATCACCAAAGCAAACCCCTTGAGATATCTACTATCTCAACTAGTCCTCACCAGTAGGTATAATAAATGGCTTATGCAATTATCCGAATTCGACATTTCTTGTGAACATCCTCACTCCATCCGAGGGCAGGAGCTTTCTTCAAAGTTGAAGAAGAAGAGTTACTCAAATTCGATATTGATAGAGCTTAAGGTCGGGAATGGATTATGAAATTTGATGGCTCAGTCTACGCTGACAGGGGAGGTGCCGGTATCGAATTCATAACTGATAACGGTTACCATCTTTATTTCTCTTTTAGGTTGGATTTCTTATGTACCAATAACAGGGCCGAGTATGAAGTGTTGTTGATAGGACTCATCTTGGCAAGACAATTGCAAATGGATAGAATAAGAGTCTTTAGAGACTCGAAAGTCATAATCTCGCAAATTAATGAGGATTTCGCTGTTAAAGAGCCGGAGCTGGCACCTTATAGAACAACAATACAAACTCTAAGGAAGAAATTCTCGGAGCGTACTTTATCTTACATCTCGAGATCGAAAAATCATCAAGCAGACCTCCTCACCAATCTCACACTCGTAGCGTATTGATGTTATCCGAAAAGCAGTACTGGCTATCTTCGACCCGGTTCTTGAGAAAGAAGATATTATTCCATCCGATTGGAGGTATCCCATCTTACTCCAACTTCAAGATCTGGTGTCACCAGATCGAATTCCCATGAGGAAACTATCGAGCTTTGTGGAAATCAACGAAGCCTTGTATTTTAAAGCTTCAACCGGTGTCTTGTTGAGATGTGTTAATGAAGACGAAGCAAGGCGAATTCTTACCGATATCTACGAAAAGACTTGGGGAATACAAGATTCTATCTCACTTGGCAGGAGATTACAAAGATATGGTGCTTATTGGCCCACCATGGCCCTAGATGCCGCCAAAGCCCAAAGAGACTGTGAAGAGTGCCAAAAACCCGCTGACATCATGGAAGACTGCCCTGTAGATATACAATATCATGATTGGAGAGAGCCTTTCATCCTCTTCTTACGAGATGGGGTTTTGCCCGCTAATACCATAGAAAGATATCAAATTCAGAGAAGAGCAACTCGATTTCAAATACGCAATGACGGCTTGTTCTGGGTTAGTTTTGAAAACCGGTCGTTGAAATGTGTGGGTTCCCCAAAAACCGAGATCGTGTTACAAGAAGTTCATTCGAGCTCTTGCGGCGCTCACCAAGGCAAGGAGAAACTGTTCGATCAACTAATGGCTATTGGCTACTATTGGCCTTCTATGAGAGACGATGCCTTTACCTACGTAAAAAATGTTCTCGATGTCAAATCCAAGGCCATATTCCTCGATGCCCGCATTGTTCTCTTCAGTCGATTATAAGCCCCTGGCCCTTCCATACTTGGGAGCTTGATCTTATTGGTCCCATTAATCCTCAGAGCTGACGAGGACACACTTGGATCCTTGTCGCTACTGATTATTTCACTAAATGGGTGGAGGCTATAGCACTACGGAGAGCAACTGGGATAGACGTCGCCCAGTTCATTAGAGAACACATTATCCTAAGATTGGGGTCACCTCGAAGAATCATCATCGATAACAGCTCTTCCTTCTTAAATCGGCCAATCCGATTGCTGCTATCTGAGAACCATGTTACTCACATCAAGGCAACTCGGTATTACCCTCAGGGGAATGGTCAAGCCGAAGCTACAAACAAGACTCTCATCAAACTCTTGAGCAAAATGACTTATGATCATCCTACTCATTGGAATGAACATCTTTTCAATACTGTTTGGGCGTATCGGGTTTCGAAACACCGCGCGACTCAAGCCACTCCTTTCTCATTGGTCTATGGAATTGATGCCATACTCCCTGTGAATTACAAGTTGCTTTTGCCCGAGTTTTGCAAGCAGCCGAGATTGATTGGGACACTCATTATTTTGCCACCATTCGGATGTATGATTTGAACAACTTGGATGAGAAGCGTCAGGAAGCCTTTGAATGGAACCTTCAATATCACCAAGTGATCTCTAGGGCATATCAAAAGAAAGTATCCCCTCAAAATTTTGAGCCGGGTGATCTAGCTCTCATAATTTCATGGTATGAACGTAGTAATACCATCAAACCAAAGTTTGCACCCTGTTGGGATGGACCCTTTGAAGTTATTCAAGCCTATGAATCCGATTATTATAGAATTCTATCCTTTGAAGAAAACGCTCAAGAAGAACTTGTAAATGGCAAATGGTAAAAGAAATATTACTATTAAAGACAAGCCCGATTGATAACACAAAAGCGTTTTATTTCATAATGGCATTACATATCTCTTTTGGTAAAGAGTTTTGATTTACAAGTTGTTCACTCAAGTTAGTAATGATGCCGAGTTCAACCTCACTCTCCTTCTCCTCTGCCTCATATGTGACAATTTCTCGTGGATGGCCCATTAAACAACTCGATGTCAAGAATGCCGTTTTGCTTGGCATCCTACATGAGGAAATTTTCATGCAATAGCCACCTGGATATGTAGATTCGTCATGGCCTAGCCATGTTTGCAAACTTCACAAAGAAATATATGGATTATGACAAGCTCCTTGAGCATGGTTTGATCTCTTGAGTGAGTTTTTACTTGGATCAGCTTTTTCTCGCAGTATGGCAGACTCATCCCTCTTTGTATATCGAACGTCAATTGGCTGTCTATATCTCCGACTATATGTAAATGACATCCTCCTGATAGGTGATTCCAACACTCTCATTTCTTGCTTTAATTCATCCTTAACTTCTTCTTTCTCTATTAAAGATTTAGGGGATGTGCACTATTTTTGGGGAATCGAAGCAAAGCGGAAAACCTCTACTTTATGTCTCACTCAAACCAAATATACACTTGATCTACTCAAGTGTACAAATATGATTGACTACAAACCTTACTCCACACCTGTTACAAGTGGCTCCAAACTCTCAGCTTCACAAGGCCCACCTCTTTCAAATCCTACCGAGTATCGTCAAATTGTTGGTACATTGCAGTATTTGATGATTACATGGCCAAATATAAGTTATGTTGTAAATCAAGTTTGTCAATTCTAGGACAAATTCACTAAGGATCTTCTCCAAGTGGTGAAACGTGTTTTAAGGTATCTTAAAGGCACCTTGGGGCTTGAACTTATTATGCATCCTAGACCAGACTCTTCATTCACCGCATACTCTAACTTCAACTGGGTAGGCTGCCCTAGTAGCATGCGATCAACTACTGGCTTCTATGTGTTTTTGGGACATAATCTAATTTCCTGGACAACTAAGAAACTATCCACTGTGTCCTGCTTAAGTGAAGAATCTGAATATAAAGCCCTTGCTGTTACTATCAGTGAACTTCTATGCCTATCCTATCTCCTCCATGATCTGGTTGTGCCAATCAACTTGCCCTTTGTTCTATATTGTGACAACCTTAATGCCACCCAAATGGTTGCTAATCTTGTGTTCCATGCACACACCAAACATATTGAAATGTCAAACTTTGGAAAACACAGTTTTTTGGTTTTAAGTCAAACTTTGGAAAGCAAAAGTATAGTATGTGTTTATACTCGAGTTTCATAATTTCTAGTTCCAATTCATTTTTGATGAAGATAGTGAACTTAATTTCAATTGAATTCCTAGTTTGATATTGATATTATTTTGATTGATTACCCAAGTAAATATTTTTGTGATTCCTTTTGTATTTGCCTTTAAGGATATAATGAGTACATACTATACCTTTGTTGTTGAACATCGAAGTGGGGTTAGTCATATAAAAAGTATTGATTATAATTTAAGCTGTTTTAAGGATATATGGTAAAAGATGTGGATGAAGCCACTCATATTAAAATGGACAGGCCAATCATTATGAAATATATGGTGTCAGAATGTAATGGTGGTTGTGAACTAGTATGGGTCGGGTGGATCCTAGGTCAATCAAGTTGATTGGAGTCTCCACCATCCATTGTGTTAAGGTGTGAACCACCTATGAGTCATTAATTAAGATCAAAATAGACCCAAAAATAAGATTTTAATAACGGTCTAACCAAAATGGGTAGGAAAGTTTAGTTAAGAGAGTGGGAAGGTGTTAGGTATTGGTGATGCTCAAACTGGTAAAGGATTAATATAATAAACAGATGTTACTTGATCTAAGGTTACAATAAGATGACTATGAAGGGAGTCAACATTTATCAACCCAAGCATTGAAGGTTTGAATAACCTAACCTGCATTTGCCTAAACCGAAGGTTGGCCGTTCCAATGCAAGGTAAAAGAGGTGAAACCAAGGAAGAAAAGTCATCAGATCAGTCAGGAATGTTCAAAGAGACCACCACAGAGAAGCTTCGAAAGGAGAATTTTCTCAGAAATCTAGGAAATTTAGTAGATTTTAGAGGTTAAAAAATCTAGGAGTCGTCGCCCTTTTTAGTGCACAATTGGTCTTTTTATAGCCAATATCCCCTCAGATTCCCATTACTTGGTCGTTTAAAACGTTTAATCAAGCATCTAAAACGTTTGATCAATGCATATAAAATGTCTGAAACATTAGATCAATGCATATAAAACATCTAAAACGTCTGATCAATGCATATAAATCATCTAAAACGTCTAATCAAGCATGGGTGTGATATCAAGACACTTAATGTACAGCGCACTTTCTGTGATGTTTTAACCCCTTTAATGTGACAGTGCCCATGTAGGTTTAGTGGGGCAATCTCTCTGGCCCGCGATTGTTGAAAGTCTCTATTTATTTCCTCTTCCGTTTTAAGTTAAAGAATTCGAATTTTAGGACGTTGAGGTATAGTTCAATGTCATGGAATGTTCCCTTAGAATACAACAACGCGAAGCGCCTAACTATCTTGCATAGCAGTGGCTTATAACATTGGGTTGGTTACTCTGAAATGATAATTTGCAACACCAATTCAATTATAAGGATTTGTAGTCTCGAGTCGGTTACCTCGAGTAACAGTTTGAGATGTTGAATCGGCCATCTCGAATGAAAGTTCGAGATGCCAAAAGAGCCATCTCGAATGACGATTCGAGATGCGGAAATGGCTATTTCGAGATAGCTAGATGGTCATCTCGAAAAACGATTCGGGATGCTAAAAGGACTATCTCGAAAGACAGTTTGAGATAGTGGGATGATAACATTGTGCTGATTGCCTCGACATTTGAGGTGGCTTCCTTGTACATCAAATGGCTCATAATGACAAATTGGCCATCTCGAGTTGGCTAGCCTTAAGTTACCTCTCATGAAGTGATTGATATTTTACTCATTCAATATGTCTTCTCTCAAGAGGTGATTTCATGTATGTAAGGTCGAAGGGTTATTTTGATCCTTGACAAACGACCTCGAGGGGAATCCCAATCAGTTGGTCTCTAAAGTGACAAGGGATTATCAATCACGGGTGGACCCTTGGTTGAGTCCACTTCGAGGGACAGTTCCCAGCTCGGGTGGACCTTTGAAGTGATAGTGAATTGTACAACATAGGCGTACTCTAGTTCAGGCTTTCGAGTGAGCGACTCAACACATGTTGGTTCTCTAAGTGGTCAGGTCTAGGATATATCCCAACACAGATTTGTCCTCGAAGGGCTTAGTTAGATGGAATTTACCCACACAGATGGGTCCTCAACGTGGGTCAGTTCGAGGAGATATCCCAACATAGTAGGTCAGTTCATGGGGTTATCCCAACACAGGTTGGTCCTTGAAATAATGGTGAGTTGTCCAACTTAGGTGGACTTCGAAGTTGTACATCTCATATGGACTTTGGAATGATAAGGGTTTTATTCAACACAGGTGGAACCTTTATTCGAATGTTCAAAAAATGTCCCAACACAGGTGTGTCCTCGAAAGGAGTAAAAACTCGAGGGGATGTCCCAAGAAGTGGGCCTTCGGGGGGAATGAACGAGTGTCCCATGGGGGTTCCTTCATTCTTAGTAGATAAAATCTATAAAAACGAGCTCGAAGGGTTGCTCTTTTTAAGAGAGGAACCTTCGAGTGAGCAAGTGAAGGGGCATATCCAGCACAGGTGGGCCCTCCCTCGAAGAATTGAAGTTCGAAGGAGTGGTCCGTTGTCGAAGGGAGTCCTTGAATGGATGTAAAACCCATATTGTTATTTTGATGCTATCACGTGGCGTGTTGTTATTGAACTAAATCAATTTAAAGATTGGCTCATCGTCATTAGCTCCCTGCGCTTGAAATGTACTGATTTGACAAGTTGTAAGCACAATACCAAGAAAAAGGCAATTTGCCATGCGCATTAAATGCACACTAAGTTGCTACAGTGATGCTGAGTCATAAAGTAGCTGTTACTGTGGTTATTTCGTGTAAAAACTACGTTGCTTTAAAGGCGTACACTGAGGTGTCCTTTAAGGATTGCATGGTGCATGCACCGCTTAGCATTCCAAGAAACCACCTTTTGAAATTCTAGGCGGTTTCATGATTTCAAAAGGAAGCATATAAATAGAAAATAATCCTAACAGATTGAGTTACCGTGCTATTCATCTTCTTTTGCTTTTTTTGTACTTGAGTTTTCTTCTTCAATGCTTTAGAGCTCTTTCTCACCTTCTTTGTTCACACAAATGGCTCCTAATGGAAAAGCTGGTAAGAATCAATCTCAGAAATCACAAGAAGCTTCAAGATCACATGTGGAGTTGGGAGATAATCTGTTATGGGGTGTGTCCAACTATTGGGATCCTCAACAGTAGAGAAATGGTACGGAGTTGAAGACACCGTATACAAATTCCAAAGATATGATTGAGAATTTCAAGTGATTTTAGCTAACTCCTTACTTTAAGATCACTCACGGTGATTTTCCCATTTCTTCCATGGCTTTTAAGTCTCACTTAGGCCTCCCAACTGGTTGGGGGTCTTGGTGCAAGAGTATTCTGGCCACCCCATCTATGAGGCCATGACGAGAACCATAGGCCTTTTTAATGTTGTTCGAGCATCTCTCTAGGAGATATCAAGAGATAATGAAGGTTTGAAGGCTTTCGTCCTTCAATGGAACCCCCAATCCCACACAATTGTCACAACATTTGGGTAAATTGTTCCTATTCTTGAGAATGTGCATGTACTGTGCAAATTTCCTGTGGTGGGCATCCTTCATCCTAGGGCCATCACTTTATCTGCTCAAGAGGATGAGATGTAAAGGACGTTGGTTGACAGTTTGGTGCATTTGAGGAAGAAGGCCATGATAGGCGTGAAAGACGCTCCAAGCTCGAAGGCACCATTTGAGGGTAGCAGTTCTCGACAGACCCATATGGGGTGGATCCTATCACGACCCAAACTTAAGGTAATTCACGTGAAACCCCTTAGGTTCGAACCATGACTTTCACCCCAACTAAGATTGGGAGTGGTAACCAATATAGAGCCAAACCATATGAATCAATGAAACTTTAAAGGAATATACTTTACGAAAATTAA